>VUQR01003604.1:5413-19354 GCA_015108515.1 Hemichromis elongatus
AATGAAATATACGAACGCATCTTAGTCTTCTATTAACACTAAATGCACTCAAGAATCAATAGTGAATATGAGTTTCCCCCAAAATAAACCCTTTCACTATAATTTATCTCATGGAAAATGATAAATCTATATTCCCAACATCTTGATGCATCAAGGGAAAAGTGCAATAAATTCCTCTAATGTGAGGTAAAAACAGAGAGTCGTGAGACTTACAGATCCATGACAGTGTAGGCAGGTATAGTTAACCAGCACGATTTCACTACTAAACCTATAAAACAGAATGAAAGTGAAACAAATTGAAAATTATATGCATTATTTGCATTTAAAAACATTGCACAATCTTTAATTTAACATGAAGTTATTCTTTAAAAAGAGGAGTTTGATCTGTCCAGTGCACCGAGGGCGAAACAGAGTCCCATGGCCTTATTCTCCATGCTCTAAATTCAATTCTACTTTACATGCTTATAATATAAAAACCCTGCTGTTCACAGTCCTCCAAAAGGGGACTGTGCTCTACATGTTATATAACTCACAGAAATAGGTCACTGTAATAGTAATGGAGTTGCTTCTTTTGCGTTATTCCCCCTCTCCCGTTGTGTCAAGTTTCAACATGACATAATGCGATATAATTTTCTAATATGTTTCCGTTAAAATTTAATATGGTTGACTTTATTTAATAACAGATTCTGTTGTCAAACGCGTGGCAGTTAATTATTGTGCTGACAGTATACTCGGGTGATACTTGTCGGCTGAACCTTTCCTGTTTTCAGACAGTCTGTTGCTCCATAAGCTGACTTATGTAAAGGAGATTTAGCTGGCACTGAGTGTGTTGCATAAATAGTCCCTTTGTATTCCAGCTGTCCATCGGGAAAACTGCTCCTCCGGGCCTCCGTTTTCACAGAGCAAAGTACATCCACTTGACCTGTAACTTCAGCAACAAGTGACTCAGTCTGAATTTACTCCATTTTATTCTCCTCGAGCACTGTTCAGCCCGATGTCCATGTTCCAGGACTCTGCAAGGGGCATTTTAACCAAATGAAGCCCAAAACGAGACAAGGGTGGCGCTGGAAGTCTTAAGATTAAGATTAAAGAAGTGGGCTTTGATTAACATCGGACAAGGAGGCAAAGACCGCATTGATTGCATGCAATCAAAAGCAGCCAAAAAAGCAGTCTGTGTTTCATTTGGGGGCTAAAATTCAAAGGCTGTGGTAAAATGATAAATGGGAATGTGAAAAAATAGAAAATAGTAAACTTGCTCTTCTATTTCTGCTCTCGATTGTGGTTGCAGTGGCAACAAGCTGTGCTGGCCAGTTAAACATGTAGAAATGCACATTCCAGATAGTTTTTAATTGTAGTTTAGTAAAGAATGAAATGACTGAGACCATGACAACTGTACAAGAAACCCACTTAATGCTGTAATAAAACACACTTTGCTTGATGTCTTATTCACACTTATTGATATGTTTCTCCAGTTGCACTGACTTCTCACATCTTGGCATCCTACACAAGGTCACCTGCCTCTGATCAGAATGTAACTAGGTGTGGTCATAGAGTGTATATGTAAAAAAAAACAAAAACAAACCCCTAACAACATGATATTTGTCCAACACTATGTTGATTATAAGTGCAATACTTCTATAAGTGCAATATTTTTTTCTTGTCTATTACTCAGTTGTATATAGCATTTGTATTTGTATTCTATTTTATTATATTGTATATAGTATTTTATTTTATTTTATTATATTCCATTCTGTACAATATCTTATTCTTTCTATTGCTGTAACGAAACAAATTTCCCACCTGTGGGACTAATAAAGGTCATCTTATCTTATCTTATTTGGGAGCCACCTGCTAATACTAATGCTAATGCACAGAGCTAATGCTAGCTAGCTCGGTTAGGAAGCTGCATCCAGACTATATGGCTAGCTGCCACACAGAGATAGATACCCCCTAATTAGTGCAAAGTACAAAATAAAGGGAATTCCACTCACTAAAATTGCAGCACAACCTTGTTGCATGGTCTACTAGTACAATGAACCATGCAATGATTTCAGACATGCACTATCAACAACAAAGCTAACTAACCCAATTTTTGGGTTGATTTTCTTCTGACAGTATACTAAGCCGTTGGGGGACATAGCACCTAAATTGGCTAGGCGTTTGACTTTGACCTTCCTTGTTTTGACCTTGAAAAAAAAAATTTTAAGAAATCTTATTGTGTAAAATAAATATAAAAATACATAGATGTCCCATTACGACACAATGATGCCACAACAGGCTAACGCTCTATGAGGTTTCTCGTTTCAGCCACTGTGTTCTACAGTTTTCTCCTTAAAGTGGAAAGTTTAACGCTACTGAATAACTTTTATTATTTGCTGTTTAAATATATCCTACAGATAGATTTTTACTTGTTGTTCTAACAAGCAATGATTTTTTCAATGAAATCTGCTTCATTGCATTTTGCATTGAAACCCTCAGATCTCATCCGTCTGGCTGGAGGAATAAAGAAAGCTTCATTTCATCCTCTTTATTTCCGAGCACTTAGCCTGATCAGATTATCATTCAGTTATTAAATGACCCGCAACAGTAATAACTTAAAAGCAGAGCAGAGGAATGCAAAAGACTGAAGGTTAGTTCAAGTTCACCAGTCCGCTAAGTCTGTCTTGAATCTCACTTAGTCCTGACATTTATTTTTTTCCGACTGCTGTCTTCCATTGTCTCTTGTTCAAATGAGGAACGGACGGAGAAAAGCAGGGATGAAAAGCCCGAGGCAAAGGAGAAGGAAGGGAGGAAAACAAAAGGGGTTAAGGAGAGAGGTGCTACACTGAAAGAGAGAAATAGAAAAGGCTGGGAAAGACTGTAGCAGGAGTGTTTATGTATTTTTAAAAACGGAGAAAAGCAAAAGCCTTTTATGCGGCGTATAGGCAGAACGCTGAAGTCATGTCAGCGTTTGCCTCAGCTGCCTCAATCATGTTTAATTGTCACGGGCTCATTCATCAGCTCTTTGATTACCAGCTGACTAATAATAATCAAACAATGTCTCAAAGTAGAAATAATACAAATCTCAGAAATTAAAACTGCCTTTCACCACAGCCCGATTATAACCTCAAACTTCTGGCTGTTGCTTTCTGATAAACTCTCAGGCCGTGTTATCAATCTGCCCTCTCTGGCACACATGCAGACTTTGCTCTGGGATGCTCTTCGTGTATTGTCCTTTTAAGGTTCAGATTCTTAGAAACAGCAAATATTTTGCTGCTATATCTAAACCTTAGTACTTGTGTGAGGCTGACTCACTAAGGACTAAGGGTTTGTTACTCTAATGCTTTCTATTGGGAACAATATGATGGGTTATGACAGAATATTGACAAACAACTTACATTCTTACAATATTTCTGGAGAAAACAGCACGTACTGTTCTCTTTATTAAAACTAGATTCGGGGTGTGACTCAGTCATGCAGCAGTGACCACCAGGTCGGTAAAGAGACCGTTACCTGTAACAGACGGACGAGTACATGATCGTGTTTGATACCTGCGGATTATAAAATAAACCAAAACAACCACGAGAGAACGGAGGAGCTTACATTGTGTGTTTTTGTTGCTCCGCTGTGACTGTAATGTGTAGCAGCCTCAGGCAGTCAGAGCAGCCTGATGTGGTTTCACTGCTCTCTGGCTGACTTCCATACATCATGGAAAGTCTAATGTCTCCCGACAGGGTTCGCGTGATGTTTTGGGGGTCTCAAAGACAGGTGGATAGCCGAGCCCGCTGGGCAGAGCCAAACGTGTCGAGAGGCTGCTACACTGTGATTAAAAATGACTCTGTAAGATCCCCGCAGGCGGTTCTTCTGGTTACCAGAGGAATCCTTTGGCCAAACAAAACAGAAGCGGTGTCTTTGTGTTTTCACAGATTTTATCACAGTCTTGTAATTAATGAATGTCACATGTGGGCAAACTAATTAAGTGTTGCTTTATTGCTTACAATTTCATACAGAATATATATTAGTGAATCTAACGCTCCTAGTCTAAGTCTTTTCTTGCGCTGTTTAGTAGAAGGAATTTCCTGTTTGGCTTCCTTACAGTTATTCCCACCCCACGCGTGCCATAGACTTAATACAAAGGTGGTGTATTAGTGATGTAATAGTGGAAATTAGGAGCCACCGGATCAACGTTAAACTATTAGGGAGCTGGTCATGACCAAAGCACCATTTTGGACCTCTGTTTTCAGTGTGCCGTCTGAGTGCAGAGGGCTGCTGGCTTCTCATAAACTGTGGAAAGACTAATGTGTCCTTGTGGGTTTGTGTGATTTGCAGGGCTGGGAGGCGAGGGTGAGTTATTACGGTAAAAATAGAACAACATCGGCAGTAATAAGCTCTGTTTCTATGCATGTCTTCAAACTAGGACCGAAAGTAAAGTAAAATTTGGACTCTGGTTGTTTTATGATGCCACACTGAAAACAACAGCGCCATCCTGTAAATGTAGCCAACACGTGACAACACTCTGTGTGTCCAGTCCCATCTTTTGCATGTTAGACACAAATCAGATAAACAAAGTTCTTCTTTTAATTATGCTCCTTTTAAAAAAATAATACAAATAAAATAATGCAAATAAAATCCTGCAATAGCACTCATCAGATAATTATACAATACGCTGCATTACATATACTTGATGTAATATGTTGTGTTCGTTTTTCTTTCTTTAAGGAATACAAGCATGTTAAGCCATGCTTTTCTGTCTGTGCTTTGTTGGCGCGACTGCATGTTTCACGCAGCCTATTAGAGGAGAGCTTACACTGTCTAACCCTGCTCAAGATTTCGCTATTTTTACTTCCAAGCATTGCTGCTCAATCTATCCTCAAACCATCATAATGCAAAAAGATAAGTTACACGATTCCACCTACAAATTGCTGAAATTCAGCAAAAAAGTCAGCTTTTAATTTCTCTAATAATGCATTTTAATGGGGCAAGGCAGTAAAAATGAGTATAACTCTTAGCTGGGCGGTGGCTCTTTGACTAATGCTCTTGTACGTAGCTGCACTTGCAGGCCCTGGTTACCTCACAAATTTAGCCTTAAATACAATTGTTTCTTTTTCATTGCATGTTTTAGTCTTTCTCTTAAATGAGCTAAATATAATTTTGAAAACATGCATTTCCTAAATATCATTTAGTGTTTAAAAATTAGTTTGAGGTAAAAACCTTTAAGGTGACTGTTTCTCTACAGCATATTATTTCTTGTTCATTTTATATTATAAATAAAAACGTCGTCTATAATAATGCCCCATTTGTTTATTTATTTTTTAGATTTAATGAGATTTTGACATTTATAAAGTATAAATCTGAATTGGATAAACTGCATACTTGAGAGATGCCGTCTCTCTCTCACACACGCGTCGATTTCGACACCGTCTCTCTCTGCTGCCTCCTAAAGATGCTCACACAAATTTAGACTCCGTTGCTGATTTCTCTTTGTCATCTTCCTCGTGCATACTGGCGAACACGCGCACACAGTTCACACTTTTTGTTATGTTTAGAAGATTACCCATAGATTCTGCCTATATCCTCATTATGCTAATCTGTCCTCGTCGGCCCACACAGCAGCTCTGGATGCTTCTGTGCTTCAGTTGCAGCGCAACACAATTTCTTAGTCTTATTCAAATCAGAGTTCACCCTGCACAGCTGCTCTGGAGGATTTGGTGAATTCAGGTCAAAGTAAAACAAAAATCTGCATGCTGGAAAGAGTGGGCTGAAAACACGCCCTGACCCTTGCAGAGCTAATGGAATAAAGCATTAGCTCACTGTGTTGGAACATAAATATATATCACGCCGCCCTTCCCTAGTCTCCTTAATTATACTGCAGGGCTATATAGTAGCAAAATGACTTTAGCACCATTGATGGGTTGATATGCTGCAATATGAGTCCTGTTGGCTGGGTTGTGGAGCTTTTTGATGAAAACAGCTGCCCGCTACAGCTGGAAATGAGCTCTAAGACGTTCTACAGAGCTGAATGGAACTTCAGCATCAGGTGACAAGTCTCTGCGAACCTTTTAGATGCCCCTGCAATCGTTTATTATACTGCAAACTGAGATCAGAGCAACGTAGAGCATTAACTGCCGTCCAGATGTGTCTTACCTTCAGTGCAACAAGTTCCATTTGCTCGGCTGAAAATGTTCCAAGGAGAAATCAACCCAAGAAGAAAAGAACAAGTGTAGCAGTAAAAAAAAAGTGCTTTATGTACTGAAAGAAGAGGCAGAGAGCATTTGGGCAAATTGCATTTTTATGTTGTTCGCAAATGAAAGAATAAACACCAGGGAGAGAAGGGAGCAGGACTTCTTTGCGTCCTGGTTCTGCTGCCACCCACAGCAACACCGGTTAGACACATCAAGCACTGCGTAGGTTTCCCTTTGTGCCGTAGAAAAATGTATTTATTAAAGCATCGACTCAAGAACAAAAAAACAAAAGGAAACGATCAACAGCTGCAGGATTGCAGAACATATTAAGTACCATAAAATTGATAAAGCAATCACTGTACATACCACAGTGTTCCTTTTTTTTTAAGTCACAGCTTTTGTAATGCAGAACTGGTTGATGTATATATATATATATATATAATTTTTTTTACACATATTATACATTCAATAAAACTGAAGTATGTTTGAGAACAGTGTCAAAGAAGTGTACATGTGGATTATAGCACTTATGATGGTGCCGTAGAAAAAACAATGTGGATTAAAGATGGTGACGAGGAATTTAAAGTGATAAAGATCACACTCTTTTTAACACAGTACTAGAAATATATATTAAGTTCATTAGTGCAACCAGTTGAGTAACTTGTTAGACATATGTTAGGAGTGTGTGTGTGTGTGTGAGGTCACTTGAAGCACTTGATGAAGGCGGGAGAATGTGTCGTTCAGCTTGCAGATAGTTGCTTTTAGAGTGAAGAGCAGAGAGACTGTCAGTTCATTTTCACCTAAATATTCACCTTATGGTTCACTTCATGTTGGACAAATCTGCGGTATGTGGTTAAGGTACATTTATAATGCAAGATTTCAAGCTTTCCATGTGAGTACAAAGCATTGTAGTTTCCAAAAATATTCAGGTTAATTTAAAATGTATTCAGATTAGAAATCATGTATTTATTTGTTAAAGTCAACTTTTTATTACACTCTAAATTTCTTATAAAATAGGTTGTATCAAAAACCTGCAAAGCGACTGCACTCTAGTGTCTTCTTTATATCACTTAGAGGGTTTCCTCTCTAAAAGGTAAATGCTGATTTTTCTTCTACTTTTAACAGCTATTCAAACCTGTTATCTGTTATTTTTGCTGGTGGTTGATATATTTTCATTTCTTATCAAAAGAAAAAAAACAAACAATTCTTTCGTCGATAATATGCTGAAGCACTTTAAATAATACAGCAGTCCACATCCCAACGCAGGAAGAATCTGAGAGCACTGACAGATGAATCGTTTCATGTTTCTGCTCCATCTTTAAAATAACCTGCACGGCCCAGATGCAGCGTTGCATTCGGGGCGAAGCACATACGCTGCCTCAAAGCAGCAATTTAGATTTAAGGTGATATTATTAAAGATCCAATAATGCCCGCAATTTTACGTACCGAATTACAGTTTTCAGATGTCTTTTTTAATTTGCTTCATCCCTTCGATTAAATATAGCCCTATGGAATGAAAGCCTTTGAGCCAGCCTCACTGTGGATCCAGTTAGACGGTGTTGCTCAGGATGTGAATCGCAAAAGGATTAAGTGATTGTGTATCTCTTAGATTCAAAACATCTGCTGCTTAGGCTGGCAAAGGCCCGCCTGCCCTCAGACGGGGATGGAAAGCAGGCAGCTGGAGGGAGTGGTGAATATTATTTGGTTGATTGCTGTCATTTATTTTGAAGGTAGAAAGTCATTGCTTCTCTGTAGAAACAGTGGTGCGGTCATCTCCATCTTCACTGTGAGAAAAGCAGAACATTGTAGGTTTAGTCCAAAAACCCTTTCTTCCCTAACCTGTGCTAATAAAAACAACAAATGCTCTATATTCACCCCCTTTAGGAACCATGGGAACTCTTTGGGATCGACTGCCCTACTTATTTATAACAGCTACTAACGGTTAACAGCTTCAGTGGGGTGTGGATATGTCACAGCTACGGTTGTATGTCGGCTGTAAACGTGATCAGGTCAGGGAGAAGGAGGGCAGAGGGGCATCGTTATTGAATTCAACACTATAAATAATTTGATGTAATATTCTATATATTTGGCTCTTTACTCCTATGCCTTTTCACTAAAGGATGCTTCTGTAGTTTTTTTAGCACAGTGAAGATGTACTGCCAGCGCCGTGGCAGTCAGGGTGATTCTGCTTGTTGCTTACTTTGGTTTAGTTCAGAGATCCACACCTGCAGATTGACAACTTAGACATTTGGCACAGGCCTACTTACAAAATGTGATAATATTAACCTCCATCTAACCATAAGAAACAAGGCAAAAACAAAAAAATACAAAAACGCTGCACTCCAAGGCTCGTAAAAGCTGAGCATTGGTGCGGAAATATACACTCCATAAGGAAAGAAAAGTTGTGGTAACTTATGCGATTTATCTTCATTCCTACTTCCACCAAACCTCACAGGAACAAGGTGGAAATTCCTGTGAACACCTCCTTTGGTGCTCAGTGGGATCTATTCTTAGAGTTCAGATGAATGAGGGAGCGTGTAAAACGGTGAAAGGAACACATGAAGAAGGAGGAAAATCAATATGCAGCTTCTAGGAGGAAAGGTGAGCTATTAGCAATTGTAGGTGCTTCGTTAACACCGACAAAGATGGATGGCAAGCTAGCATTGGCTACGAGTAGATAAGGAGTTACGATTAAGAATCAGAGGAATTTTCTGGGCAAGGTGCTTCATTTCATGATTAATTAATTTACTTTTAAGGTCTGTGGTGGCATTCAAACTCTGGATTTTCAACTTCGTTTATAATTGGTTGACTGGCTGACAGAAAATAGCAGCTGCATGAACAAAACCTGAGCAGCCTCATTTCAGTGAAGTAGGTGATCTATTTGGTAGCACGAGGCTTCGTTTATTAACCTAGCTTCATCGCAGGATCCTCAGTGGCACTCGGCTATCACGTCTGTGCAAACTTCAGGGCAGTGGTGACTGAAACACTTAAACATCACTTGACGTATAACAGCAACTACACTTCCAGTTCGGATTAAAATGTCTTTCATAATAATGTGGTTTATGTATCGCGTGGTTAAAAAAAAAAAAAGTCTTCTGAAGGCATTTCTCAGACTTTCAAATGAAATGCTTAACTCACAGCGTGAAGTTTCGACAGAAACCAGCTTTAAACTGTATATTTTAATGCAGGTTGTAGCAGTGATGTGAGGGGATTTATTGCTTTCTTTGCCTTTATTCTTCTACAGAGCTGTGACTTTGAATGTTTACTGTCTCTGCAGAGGAGCCAAGTTTAATCACTCCCTGCACAATGCAAAAAAGAAACTAGTCTATATATTTATAAACCATGTGTTCCTAGCTATACACAGGTAGAGATTTTGCATTCGTGTTCTTACACAAAATTATCCTTTAACCTCTCTCAAGCCACTAATCCACTTACCTTCTGTCTCCTCAAAGCACTCTGTGGTTCTGACACAACCTACAACACCTTTGGGAGCTGATCTAAGGCACAGTATAATTCATCTTAAAACTGGAGTACGTCCCAGTGGCCAGTTTTCAAGCCATTGTACAGATGAGGAGAAAGGACGTGAACACAGTCAAAGTAACTTTCAGAAGGATGTTGTTTTTTTGTTTCTAAAAGCATCTGAGTGAATATGTTTTGTCACAACAATGTTTATTGGAGGAAGAAGTGCTCTGGAGCCAGAAATAACCCATTTGTTTCTGTCAGTGCCGAGTAAGAGAAGCCAAACAGGGGAGGCTGTTTTTAGCCAAATGCCACTTTTTATCGATATATTGTGAATATATTATAAATGATACCAGAACGGTAAGATATTGGGCGTGGTAACTATTTGAATTAACATTTAGCGCCAACGTGAGGTGTAATTAAACAAGTTTTGCATTTAGGTAAAAGGAAAAAACCTTACCTGATTAAAAGTTGGCCTCTTCCATTTGTATGTGATTATCAGATTCCTGAGAGCTGGCACCATTTGCACAGCTGCTTTCAAAAGTTATTTTTCGTTTCTGTCTCATCACTGGTTTAAAGCGCTATAGTAGTCCCAACAGTAAGGCAAAGCATCCCTGTTTATGCTGCTGTAGATTTGGTCTGATCTGTCTTGGGTTCAATATGTTGGATTTTCAAGCTGTTGTTCAGCAAAAAAATAGATTTTTGTATTTTTTTTTTAATGGCTCAACAAAGTTTCACAACCAAATGCCAAAGGGTTGTTCAGTGACAGTGGTAATTTCAGTCAGAACCCAATCACAAAGGCCTAGAGGCCAGTTTGCATGGGGAAAATATATATCTGCCGATGGGCTGGCACGTTTGCTGGAGGCTGCTGGTAACTGGGGCCCCCTGTAAGCAGGAGCTAAGTGATTATGGGCCCATGACTGACAGGTGCCCTAGAAATCAGTAAATCAGTTAAAATGAAAATTATGAAGCTTTCACCATAAAATAATGGTTGCTTAACAAGTACTTACGGACGTTTTTGTTTGCTAGCATTTTTAGTTTAGTTTACTTTTGGAAAACAAAGAATAAAATCCTGTGGCCTCTGACCCCTCGTCCCCCCTCCTTATTTCATGATTTGGTTTGGTCCAGCTGCAGCAGGCGGTTACAACCAACGTCTGGGTTTCAAAACGGAAAAGAGAGACAGCTGGAAATTAAAGTCGTAGCGAATTCAACATTAATAATACTGCTTGACTTTCCCAGTGTTGGTTAGCTCACTTCATTTTTAACAGACAATAATGTGTTTGGTTTTTTTTGTTAGCCTGAAGAAGCTGGTGAGTTCTTGTATGTCTAATTGCAGGCTGCCCACTGGGAAATACATTTTATTCTACGCATTATTTATTTTGTAATAATAATAATAATACATTGTCATTATAAAACTAAAAAGGGGCAATTTGGAGAACTGCGTATTACTCTGGATATATTTTGCACACTGCTTATGCCTGTTGCAGTGAATGAGGAATTCCAGATTAAAGCTCAGGTCTCAGGACAGAGATTTATTTTAGTTGGCGATAAAATAAATATATGAAGGATTATTTAAGTTATATTTGCTATATTATAAATAAAATGTTTAGGCAAATGAAATTTTTTAAAGACATTTTTATAGCTGTGAATTGAAATTCACTTCAAAAAGTAGTTGTATATGGTGGATGTTCTAATCAAAGTCAATAAATAAATAATTCATTAATTTAAAAAACCACTATCATTAAAAATATATATATTTTTTTAACATGGTTTCCACATATCTCATGACTCTTGCATGAAACTCAAAAATCTATTTATCTAAGCAGAATATTGAGTCAGGTCTGCACAGTGTTATATTTTTAGGGTTGACATGTTTTTCAATATTAAAGTTGGGGGCACAAAGTGATATTTTTTTTCCCTGGGCCCTAAATCCTTGGTTGCACCCCTGTTGGTAATCACTGTAAAATTGATTGCTCATGCCGCGTTTATTTAGGCCTTAAATCTGATCATTGACGGTTGCCAGGGAAAATGTGTACTCCAAGACTGACTTGTAAGTTGGTTTGTAATTTGAAAGACGCTAGTTTGAAATTGATCGCAAAAATGGTTACAATACTGCACCAGATCCTCCTAGATGTTCATTTGGTTGCCGGCAGGTTGCTGCGGTCACCTGTAGTTTGCATGAAGACACTTTCTGCAAACACCAACAAAATACTTACCAAATGGTAGTGAAACGGTGTGATGTGAAAATCAGAAGTAGAGAGATTTCAACTTTAAAGTTTAAACTTTTGAAAAGAGTTGGTTCCAGCAATATGGCATAGCTTTTACTTTGAAAGCGAATCATCACCATTTCTGGTGTGCGACCCACTTTTTCAAGTTTCACTGCGCAGTAGAGGGTAAATGCAGAGTACTTGCAAGTCAGCGTCTTTCATGCAAACGTGGCACCCGGTCTGCCCGCAACCAAAAGAATCACATTAAGGTTTTTTGCTGCCGCACGCTCTGTTTGTGACCAGTTACACCTGGTGACAGGGAGGCGGGGTCTAGGTCTTTGTGATTGACGCCTTTGTCAGCAAGTTCAGTTTGAACTGATTTGTCGGGGAGTCTGGCACACACATTTGTGGTAGTTGATTGTCGCAGAAGGTCATACTAGTTAGAAATAATAAACAATACTGATGAATTTGGTTGAGTTGCATCATTTAGAATGAGTTAAATTAAGACAAATGTATTTTTTATATGTCACGTCCTATGCAGTAAATGCCATTAAGAAGGTGCTGTTAACTGTACACCAGACAGTTAAGCGATGTACTTCTAAAAGTTTTGTATCTACAGCTTCATTTTAGAGCCGAGTTCTATGGTAGTGCGACAGCATGCACTGGACCCTAAAGTTAAAAGTTTAAACCCTGAAAATTGAATATTAATTGTAAGTTTTTATATATCCCACGGGTAAATCAATGTAACTGAGGTATAGTTTCTGAAATGTGCTCTATTATTTTGAGCCCGTGGCTGATGGACAACTTTTTTGCCAGCCCCACTGTTTCTCTGGCTCTCTTCATCTACTTCCTTTCAGTCAGAGACTACTGACTTTGGCTCCACTTTTGAGGTTAAAGTCTAGCGATAAGGTAGTTGTTGCTCCAGCAGCATTTCTAGCTTCAAAAACAACAACAACAAAAAAAAGTATGTAAAGTTTTTCCGTTTCACACAGCATTTATAGTGCAAAGTGTATGGATGAACATCTCAGCGGTTAGATCTGAATGTAAGAACTGACTGTAAAAAGTCACTTTCACCCATTTTTTTTTTTCCATATTGTATTTTTAGCTGCCCAGAAAGCCCGCGTATGTTCTTGTTTGCGGCGACCTAACCCATCAGGAACAAAATGGCATGACCTTCTCGCTGGAAGCCGGAGGAACTTCTTTAGTGGCGTATGGAGAAAGGTGTGTGGGAGGAGAGTGACAAGAGGTTGGTCGGACCATGCTGTGAATTGTTTGTGACTCCATTTCCCAGGCAGCTTTGCAACAACAGCTCAAAAAGCCACTAGCCACTTAGCCGATGGCATGGAGAGGGCTGAGACGATTTGGCCAGAGGTCACAGGAGCTGATATGGTGGATGCGGGGGTGCAGGTGTTTGTTGATCGGATGATTCTGGTGCACAGGAGGATTGTGGGTAGATGGATATGTCAGAGAGTTGAAGCTCACCCCTTCTTGATTGTGATGCCTGTCGTAGGGAGGATGGTGATGTGTGGAAGTGGATCGAACCCTGTTTTTCTTTCGTTCTTGACCCTCTCTAACACTTTGACACAACTACATCGAGCCCTCTGAGTGTTTGAATGGGAGCACATCACCAGCTTTAACTGTTGAAACTTACCTCAACTGCATTATCCAAAGCACCTTTCTCGGCACTGACTTTACAAATAAACGTGTGAGGGCTTACTCCTTAAGACTAAAGATGTTAATTTGCTTCAATGGTTTATTTTACCCATAACCATGTACAAATAAACAAAACCTTTACAGCTTTGTATGGTCACACATTTAGCATTCATTGGTCCATAAGCACTCCTCACGGCGACATGAAAACACTTAGTAGACACCGGCCGACTTCTAGCATCGATGTCTGAACGTTGCACTGACGTCACAAATGTACCATCCATTCTAACAGTTTCATTGCAAATAAAAATAGTCACATGCAATGACTGAAAAAAATTACATTACCTCATGTCACATAGAAAGTAAGCGAAAAGTTCCATCATTTAGAAATAAGTACTCTTCAGAGATTCGTCTCTCTTTTTTCTTTTCTTTTTTTTTTTTTTTTTTTATTTATTATTCTTTTT
>VUQR01003607.1:29824-45856 GCA_015108515.1 Hemichromis elongatus
TTTTGGGGGGGGCCCCCCCCCCCCCCCCCCATTTATCACATACACAGGCAAAGATGTTTTTCTTTCTTTCCTTGCTTGTATGCCCGACACCGTAATTATCTCGGGGATTTACAAGCAGGCACAAGGCAGCTCTGAGGTTGCGTCCAGACAAAAACACTTAAAGGCATTTCGGTCATTGTGGAGTGGATGAGGCATTGAATGTGTTTGACAACAATATTGTTCTTGTCTTAGTAGTTGCTTGTCTGGAGATTTATCAGATTTTAATGGTAAAAAAAAAGAAAAAAAAAGCTAGTGGTCAGCCGGCACACATAAGGCTACCAGTGTTGTTTCACAAGCACCTGCCTGGATCCGGTGCGTTTTCTCAGGGAGATCCAGATATGAATTTTAGGTTAAATGGTGATTTTACGCTGACTGTAAGTGAGAATTTGAGTCTTAGGCTACGTTCACGCTGCAGATCTTAACGCTCCATTCCGATTTTTTGATCAAATCCGATTTTTTTCTGTGTGGTTGTTCACACTACAAATAAAATGTGACAGCAATCGCGCTCTAGTGTGAACGTTCACGGCCCTCAAAGCGGCCCGCATGCGCAAAAGAAGTTGTTACACACAACGCGTTCTGTTTAGGGAAGTAAAAATGGCGAACACAGGCCGGTTACGATACGACCCTAAAAGTTTAGCTTGAGTAGAATCGTCTCCTCGTGTGCTGATCAAGTCCAAAACTTCAGTTTCTGTCCACTGACTCGCTCCGTCTCCAGTTTCCGCCGCCACGCTTTCTCGGCGTCTGTCTCGTGTCAGTGACGTAAAAGACGGATTTAATGCGACACCACCGTTCAAACAGCAGTCGCTTTCTAAAACATCGGATTCAGTACCACAGACGAAAGTGACCCAGATCGGATTTGTGCTGTTCACACTGTCACACCGTGATCGTATATGGTAAATGGCCTGTATTTGTATAGTGCTTTACATTTCAGTCATCCACTGACACTGGCGCCACCGGGCCCTCTAACCACCACCAGGCAACGGGTGAAGTGTCTTGCCCAAGGACACAACGACCAAGACTGTCGAAGCCGGGACTCGAACCGGCAACCTTCTGATTACAAGACAAACTGCCAACTCTTTGATCCACGATCGTCCCACAAATATGATGAGATATGGGTCGCATAGGGTCAAAAAAATCGGATTTGATGCGCTTTCGTCTGCAGTGTGAACATAGCCTAAGTTGCCTCCCAGTGTCAGCTGGCTCCAGCGCCCACCCCCTGTCAACCTTTGCCCACCTCTGAGGTTGTGTAATGAGTGATAATATTAGTGTTTTGTACATAAGTATACACAGCCAGTAATAAAGTAAGGCAAGTAGAGATAAGGTTTGAGTTTTGTTTTGTGTGTCCACACACTTTGCCATTTTTAGCTTGGAAAAAAAAAAATCAGAGTGCCATAAAATCTGTAGGGCAGCAATCCTACTTTCAGTATTTAATTATGGATCCTTTGGCTTATCTCCCTCTAGAAAGGACAGCATCATCTCCCATTTCATGCTACCCCACAAGCGGAGAGTCTTCCTGCCTGGCAGCTCTGCTTCCACTACAGCGTCGCATAGAGCAGTCGCACACTTGAACCCACACATCCACTCCCACATGCGCAGACACACACTCGCTTTCACCTTGTCAGCACTTGCTCCAGATGAATCTTGATGGATAAAGCTTCCATTAACACATTAGAGCGTCTATATCCACGTCAGTGCAGCTGCGCACCTCACGCTCGTGCTCCCTCTGTACACACCGCTCATCTTTCCCCTGCAGGTGGAGCTGAGCTTGTTGCACAGCAGCAACAGCAGCAGGGTGAGCTGTGATTAGGCGTTTGCTCACGATGATGTAAAGTCAATTCAAAGAGGCATTAATGTGTTTACTGAAGAAAAGTAGCTATTTTCCACATCCTAAAGATCACTTTGTTCACTGAGGTGAGTTCAGCTGTCTAATGTTAGTTCTTAAGGTTCCTTCTTCATGCCTCATTAGCATTGCTATTGTGTGATTGGAGGAGATGAGCTTTTACTCTGCTTTTGACTTCAACCCAGGGCTCATTACTCCGGCACTCTCGCCCACTGTCCATTTTGACTTTATTTTCTCACACACACGCAGCTTCGGGCAGATCATTTGACAAATAGAAGAGGTTAGAGACAGGTCGTTGTCCCATCACACTGTAATTAAACAAAATATGACATATGTTTAGTAACTTATTTACATAACAATTGCATGTAACTATTTACTCTGCAGCCATACAGATATGTAATTCAGACAGCGTTTAAGAAATTTCATTAACAGATTTGTTGGACGTCATTTTCCACATCGCACAATCTGTCATCAATAGATGCAAATACAGTCAAACACAATAGAATTTTTAAAAAGCAGAAAACAAAGCGCCCTTCATGATTTGGAACTGCCAACGATCGCTCATCATTTCACAAGATGCCAGGATCTCATCCGCCCACTTGCACACATCCTTGGAAACGCATATACACAATTACACAGACATGCATCTTTTTCTTCAAATAAACACACTCTCCACCCCCTCTATAATCTCCATCCGTCACTCAGCGGGAAAAGACATCCTGATCCTCCTCCAAAGAGCTGCTCTCCATTATTGGAAGGACGTCGTGTGTCAAAGTGCAAGCATTTAGCGATAGCTCTACTTAAGCCTTAATAAAAACACATACAGTGTAATTCACAAATTTAATATATACATATATATATATAAAATTAGAGTTAAACAATGACAAAAATGTATATTGCTCCTAAAGTAATTGTATAATTCCCAAAGATAAGCTCACTGTACAAACGTAGCTGCAATTTCCTGAAAATTGTTTTGGGTTTTTTTTCCCCCCTCCTGTAGTTGCCTCATTCTCTGCATTTACATTTTCTCTCTCTGTGCCTCTTTAGGTGAGTCAGTAATGTGTGGTGAAACCTTCTTCTCTGAAGCACCGGGTTTGTAAGTGATGGGAAACCATTCACAGTGTTTATTTTCAGTAATGACAGGTTCGCACTTATTTTGGAAACTTTCAGAGTATGCCGTCAAATCCCCATTTTTTTCCAGTGCCTCAAATTAATTCACAAAGTCAGAAAAAGAATGCAAAGCCAGAAGCAGTTCACCTCTGTTTCGAAATACAAATAAAACTGCAAACCCGGTTTTCCTAACCACTGCCAGGAAGATTTTATAAGGTCTAGTAGTTCTGGCAGGTCTTGTAGACGAGAACCTCCACTGCTTCGTGTTTGGTAGAAATGTTCGGTTTGTTTCTTTCAACACGGGTTAACCAGGAAAGATCACCGAGCGATATCATGAAGCGCACAGCTTGACATCTCAGCCGCAAATAAAACTTTATAAATCCTAGGAGATGCCACTTTTCTCTTCCTGCCAATGTTATATGCCCAAAAGCGAGGAATAAAGAGTTCATGTTTCCCTTTCTCTGTTTCCACTTCTCTTTGGAAAGCTCAACTACTGTAAAGACTCTCGGTGTGGTTGGTGTCACCTAAATAAATATCTCTCAGATATTCATAGATTTTAGAGATTCCAACCTGAAACTGTGTTTTAATGATAGGCTACGTGGTTTCAGGATAACGGCTATCTGAGATGGTGCTACACGCCAGGTGGCACCTACTGTTCGAGCGCCTAGCGCTAGTTCTTCCAGTTCAGACGCGGCACCCTAACCGGCTCTTGGAACAAACAAAAATACAGTGATAATTTCTGCCAAAATCCATTTGTTAACACTTTGCTTCAAAAAGATTTCGCATTGTGATTTTCATCACTAAAGAATGTCGTGTGCAGACTGTGACATTTACTTCCCCGTTCTCTCGGGGTTTGTTGGTGCAAACATGAAGTGGACTGATATCAGCTTAAAAGCCTCATGTGATCACTTACTGCTATTTGTACAGAGAACTGCACATGTATTACAAGGTTTCTCTCAGCCTATTTATAACTTTAGTAAATGCTATGCTCCATTAAAACACTCGATACCAGATCTTCCTTACAATATTATTTTTGTTTAAAAAAAAATGTTGTTTTTTTTTTTGCACTAAGGTTGTTGTTTTTCTAAGCTTGAAAGTCAGTAGTTGGTTTCACCACCTGTATTCTTCAATGTCACCTGAACACTGTTAGGTACGCTTTACCGTCGTTTCTTTAGTCCTCCAGGCAGATATTTAAAGCTTTTCTTTGGAAGTTTGATGCTTTTCCTCTTCTCTGTAAAATGATCGCACACTGCTGATTGGTGAGAGGTCAATCCATGTCGATTGTGCATTTTTTTTTTTCTGTCCATGAATGTTTCTACTTCATTGGCAGTGTGTTTGGGATCATTGTCATATTAAGAATAAAGCACTTTCCATTTCTATGTTCATAATTCGCAGCAGATGGCCCCGCCCCCTCCCTGAGCCTGGTTCTGCCGGAGGTTTCTTCCTGTTAAAAGGGAGTTTTTCCTTCCCACTGTCGCCAAAGTGCTTGCTCATAGGGGGTCATATGATTGTTGCTATTGTACAATATAAAGCGCCTTGAGGCGACTGTTGTTGTGATCTGGCGCTATATAAATAAAATTGAATTGAATTTAATCATTCTTTTTTCAATTTAGAAAACATCACCAACACTCACTCTGTGTACCTCTCTGATGCCCTTGGAAAAAAAAACCCCCAAACATTTAAATTTGCATTCATCACTCAATAAGACCTGTTGTTACTGATTTTCAGTCCAGTTTTAGTGTAATCTGGCATATTCCCGATTCCTTTGCTTAAGAATGGCTTCTTGACAGCCTGCCTTCCATTAAGACCATGCCTGATGAGGCCTTGGCAGCTAAAAGGCCAGCGGGATCTGTCAGGTCCTGGGTCAGGTCTTAGCTGCATTTTCTCCTGTTTCTCAGGGACATGACTTTTAGATGCTGATCATCTGCTACAGATGTAGTAGTTTTTCTTCTTGTCTTTTCCTTTGCCCTCCATGCCAAGAAATGCCAAATTTTCAGCTGTTTCCTCTTTGGGAATCACAAAGCTATGATTTTGTGTCTGCTAGATTTTTTTTTTTTTTTCAACCAATGAAATCTAAACAAGTGATGTGCTTTTGTGACAGGCTGCTTGCTAGTAACAAAGTACCTAAAGATACGATTTCAGCTTGTTTTTTTTGTTTCTTTTTTGTTATATAGACTCTTGTGAGTAGACACAATAATGTTAATTTGCCTTAATAAGCAAAAAAACAAACAAAAAAATTCCTCTGAAAACAGTTGAAAAGGAAGCTGAGTGACAATGTTATTACATTAGTGTTCACCACTGCAGCCCAGGCCCTCAAGACTCCATCTCTTCCACCTCCCTTTGGAAGTTTTTGAAGACCCCGACAACTCCACCGGCAAAGGAGTTTCTTTGCCACCACACAGCTACGTGATCACAGCCTGTCAACATGCCCCTCTTAGCCAGTATGCTGTGCAGGGGCATTGTCCATGATAGACAGCAGTTTGTAAAAGGGCTCTCTGCAACTGATCCCAGCTCACTGTGAAGCTCATTGCCACATACAGAGCGCCCGCTCTCATAACCACGGTATTTAAAAATAGTAGGCCACTCTCAGAATGCTCACAATGGGATACTAGCTCGTGTTTCATATTTATTTTCATAAAGATGAAGAGTGTCCACAACCAGTCCCTTGCGGTCTTTGATGGATTTTTGAGTGATGAATAAAGACATAACAGTCAATCCTGCCCATTTCTGCTTGTAGATTTGAGACTGTTGACAGCTGTTCCTCAGGTATTTGTCTTGATCTCTGTAATACTACACAGTATTGCTTATTTCAGAAAGTAATTAATCCATATCACACGTTCCTCCAGAAAGCTCCGCTCTGTCCCTGATATTTCCCAGGTAGAGCCCATGCATCAATATTTAGCAAATGCTTCTTGTTATTATTTTGTTTGTTTTTTAACTTGAGGATTTTCTTACATGCAAACATCATTTGATTGTAAGAAAAACACGAGCCCCAGCTCGAATCTTGCTTTGAACTCCGGGGATAAAGCCCTCTTCATTTGTCTCTGGTGATACTAGTATTAACATAGTTTGTATTCCCGAAGTCGCCGCTTGCCTTTCTGCCTTTCTGCCGTACTAGATGAAAATTTGGAATCATGCTGTTTGCAGACTGTGGCCAATATTTATTTTTCCGTGAATGTGTACTTCTTGTATGTCAAACACACACATCCACAGGGACTTAAAAAGTACAACAAGTAGAAAAGCTGCTTTCGACTGCTCCCTTATTCACAAGGGGTTGCCACAGCGGGTAGCTCCGCATGTTTGATTTGGCAGAGTTTTTACACGGGATGCCCTTCCTGACGCAACCCCAAAGGGATTTGTGTCTCCTCCCAAAGCCAAACTGGGGATCTTTCACTTGTCAGGCTCCACAGTGTACTTTATCTATTGTACTTTTTTAAAAAAAAAAGTCAAATATACAATACAGCAAATTTTAGCAACTCATTAAACTCTTATAAAGTTTCAACAGAGAGCAGAGAAAAAAATAAAGTAACAACCTGCACACATCGCTCTGTTCCCCAGAGTGATGTGTGCAGGTTTATGCCCCCAGCACACGGGTAATTAAATGACAGACACAAACAAAAACTAAAATTTAAGCAGGCCTCATATTTTTCTCCTTTTATTTGTATCCTCTTTTCTTTTTATTATCCTCCCTTCTCTTCACTAAGCCCAACTTAATGATACTGAAAGGCTGAGCTCAACCCTCCATAACCTCATTCCGTCCACCAGGACATTAGCAGCCCCTCCCAGCGCCCTCTGCCTTCTCTTCATACTCCTCTCTTCATCAGACACTAAGGCACACAAGCGCTTTCATAAATAGGCAACATTTCCCTTCCACGTACGCACACACAGGCCGCTGGGCAGACACATGCACAGACACCTTCCCAGCTGTCTCTAGTAAAACATTAAGCACCCAGACTTTTGATCATGCAGAGTACGCCTGACTACTGAAATAGTAACGAATGAACCCTCAGCAAAAGCGAAACTGTTGTCCCATCTCAGTGTGCTTTGATTGGATCACATAGCGGGCAAATCCGCCATCCATAAAAAGGCCGCCGCGCAGCGAACCCCAGCTGTAGCAAAACACACGCATCTGGTTTGCATTAGCACGGCATTACTCATCTGGGATACATGTCTGCTCTTGCAATGGAGACCACCCTTCTGTTTTCTCCCTTTTTTAAGTGGTTACTGGAGTCATTAACTACTGGTTTGGCTCATCATAAAATAGAAAGGAGGGAAAAAAAGAATGACTGACTGGAAAAGACCAACAAAAGTCATTTTAAATTAAACTTATTGGGAAGAGCTTGGAGGAGAGGGTGATGGGCTCAAGAAATTGGCTCATAGGCTGTTTATGAAGTGTCACTTATAGCCTAGTGTTCTTTAATAAAGATATATAGCATTATTACGTGCATGTGCCCTTTGTTATGCTGTCGGGCTTCCTTTTCCCCAACTAGTTTCTGACCAAATGAAACATCTCGTTTTGACTCTGCCTTTTCCATCGCTAGATACTCTAGACTGCCCTGATTTGCACAGGCCAGTGAACAAATACTGTGCTCAAAAGTCAGTGAAAGACTTGAGCGCAGAGTTGTGCATTTCTTTGTTTTTTTTTTTGCTTTTGCTTTTTTTTGTGAACACACGATATAATCACAGAAACAAAGAACAGACTTTGAGAGCTGTCAGATCTCATCGCCCTCTCTGCCAGTTTCCCTTCCTCCCTCCCTTTTTTGTGTGATGTGTCACATTCTGGGGTGTAAACAACCTCTACACTGGCTCAGGACTAGCATAGCCTCCCTTTGCAAGAGCTGTCACATCATTTTAGATGGCACATTAGATTGTGAACACAAGTGCACGCACCCATTTGTGCACGCACACACACACAGCAGACCCACGCAACCCTCAGTTTATTGGAAAGACCTAACCCTATACAGCAGTTGGCGTGTCTAGACTCTACTAGAGCAGTGAGAAACCGCATCAAGCGCACTCAAATCATCAAGGTGTGTGATGCGCTGTAAAAACAATTTAAGTACCCCTCATAATTTGGCTTTAATGTATCTGAAAATGTTTGAATTAAAAAAAAAACAAAAGGAAAACCACTCAAAATTCAACTCATATGAAGTTGAAATGAGAAGTGACTAACGTACTCAAATTTACTCTGTTTTAATGAAATGGAAATTATACTTAATACTTGAGTAAGCTCATGTGTCAGTGCGCAAATTGAAATCAGCTCATTAAGTGTAGTGGGCCACTCTTAAATCAGTATGTAAATCGAGAAGCTTCGCGACGGTTCCACACGCGCTTTATGAACCCACACCCTCATTCTTCATTTCACATCTATTATGCACACCCTTGGACCGGGGGCATAGGTGCGTTGCTGAAATTAGACTGGACTAGGTGCGCAGAGCGAAGTGTTCAGCATGAAGTTAGCCGAGACAGCTAAAGAGAAGCGAGGACGACAAGCACACAAAGCCAGAAAGTGTGTACAGTGCGTATGAACACAGCCGTGTCTCTGTGACCGTGTCTCAGAGGTTTACCTCAATCTGGAAGAAGAAGGCGGCAATAACAGAGCTCAGAAACCGCAGTACAGTGTCTGCTGCTCAAGCCAGCCAATAACTGGGCGGTGTTGTTGTGTGGGTGCATTATAGCGCACGCGTTTGAGACATGACACGTAGCGAGATGGTGGAGCAGTCAGAGCGACTGTCCTGTTTATGAAAGGTCACAGAATGGAACCCTGCACTAGTCAGCCACACACACACATGTACACACACACACACACACATGCACACACTGCCATTCCCCTGCCCACTCACCAAACCCTGCATGTGCTTTTTGTTGTTGTTGCTGTTTTTTTTCTCTCAGTTTTATTCATTTTAAAAAAGCATCACTGCAACTGTTTGAAAACCTAAACTGCGAAACGTAAACGTGTACGTGATCCACACATAATTACACACACACACCTATTTTTATCTGGTTTGATTTTTATAGTTATGTACTTTTCACCTTGTAGACCATATGAAATACTCCGCAGTCCACGGTTACTCCGAGAAATGTTCAAGCCGTGGAAAAAGTTACTACACTGGTACCGTTTTTATCTTGTTACAGACTTTACCAATATCATATAAAACATGTACCCAGATTCAAGCGTTATAGGATATTAAAGTAATCAGAACCAAACTGGTCAGATTTTCTCCAACTAATTCTGTATTGCTAGAATGAACTTTGGTATATCTTATACTGGAGCACAAACCATTGTGGTGTAGTTTCTATTTTCGTCTCTTGGTGGTTATGGAAGGAAAAAAAAAATGTGGCTGCTCCCCTTTTGACATACAGCCGATGTTATTTTATATCTCTGGATATAAAACTGTACTGTAGCAGAGCACAGGGGGGGTACACAGCCTATTCCTCAACGCGTTTATTTTCCAGAATGGTCCCCATATGTGTCCCCTGATGAATTGCTCGAGATAAAAGTAGAGCCTTTTGGTGGATGTAAAAAGAAGTTAGATTGAGTGGGTGGAAACTGTGGTCTGGACTCTTGGCTTTGTTGCTGTTAAATATGGGTTTGAGAAACACCACAAATTGAGAGTCCAGCCTTTATATTATATCATTCTTTGGGCTCACTGGCACAAAAGCATAGTAATGAAAAACACACCGTTCTATTCACACACACAAAACGCTGCAGTTTGTTTTGCTCCGTCTCCTTCCTTCAGAAACAAATCTACATAAAGCAGACGCTTCAGACGTCTTGTGTGACGCTGGACGAGAGCGTTGACCGAGCCTAGCCGTTTTGCGGAAGTGGATGTGTTATTTGGCTTCAGATATGAATTGATTTTTTTTTTTTTAATGCATCATAGTATTAATTTGTTTATTCCATGAGCCTGTTTTGTTCTGACGTTCTCTAAATCTCCCCCAAATTTGCTCTTAATTACCTCTTACACAACCAACGTACAGCCTAGCTCCTACACACGACGTGTAACGATGTCAACGGCGTGCTGTGCTCGTTTCCCACTTTCATTGGTACAAAACTAAGATCAAACAAGGCAGAGATAGAAATTTGACCTCAAGGGAGCATGGACTCCCTCGGGAGGATTTTACCGTGGGCCAAGTCAGAGCCAATAAACACTCCGTTCAAACAGGGCGATGACACTGACAGATATTTGTGTGCGTTCTCGTATGTGCGTGCAAGCTTGCCATGCGTGTGCTCTTTCTCCCTGCCTCCAAAACGTATTCTGTGACACTTTAAGATCAAAGAAGCCAGAAATTGGCACTTGTGAGCAAGCATTTACTAGGCTTTGATGTTAGAAAAGAAAAAAAAAAGCTAACAATCTGATGGGGTTAGCGATAGGTTGGGGAGAAAGCATTTAGTGTTTGAGGTTAAGGAAAGTGTTAAGGGCGGGAAAATGAACTAAAGTCAAACAATTGTCCTTAACAGAACAGAGGTGCGTGGGCTCGTACACCGTTTCTCTATTGATTTTTATCTTTGTGTAACAATCTCATGAATCCTTAGAGGGGAGTGTTACTGTCCTCTGCCCCACCAGGGCCCACACTGCCCTGCATGGAGAATGGAGGTTTGGGATTGGGGCTAAAAGGTTGATTGCATTAGTGACTTCTATCAGGATTCATTTGAAGACTGGTTTAGAAACAAAGTGATGGTTTTTGAACTTTGAGGGTGACCTTAACATTGGGGTGTCCATGCAATCTTATCCACTGGGACGATGTGTGCGCGCGTGTGTGTGCGCGCATGTGTGTGCGCGTGTGTGCACGCATGCACCCGTTGTCCACAGAAGTTTCTCAAGATCATAGATCGGTCAATGCAAAGTTTTGTCTGTGCCTCTTTATCTCTATAACCGATTTCAAAATTAACTCATGAATTATTCGCAAAAGAGAGTTCAAATAGTGCAACACATTTGTTTAAGATGGGATCTGGCAAATAGATGATAAAAATATGCAAACCGAGGAGAAACAGATGACAGAGGAGGTTTTAAGGACACGCAAGGAGGAGAACCGAATCAAGAAGCGGCGGCAAAGCAGTAGAAGTGAAAAGAAGTAAAAGTGGGGTAAAAAGATGAGGGACAAATATAAAACACTGTAAATTCTCTGTCCTAACAGCGATCATAAAGAAGGCACTAAATTAAAGGACGGCAAAGTGGAATTAATGTGAGGAATGCTCTGTTCCTTTGTTTCACGGTTGCTATAATGTCACTAGGAATCAAGCGGTGCCCCGAATTTAGTTCTCATATTGTTACCGAAAGTCAAACACATGAAGTTCTCCTTGTTTGAAAATCAGCACGTAATGCCTTCATGTAACTTACAGACTTGTACAAGTCTGAAAAATCTGAAATCCAGAGCGAGTAAGGGATCAGCGAGCAGTGTTTCAGTTTCAGGTCGTTAAAATCGGGCACATTTCCCACACGTTTTCCACACAACTCCTCTTTGTTAACCCCGGTTAGAAGTGCTACGTGACGGAGAAAAAGAGCAAGAGAGGAAAGCGTGTCTCGGGAATAGTGTCCTACTTTGAAATATGCACTAAAACGCATTTCAGACTGCATCCATCCCAGCTCGTTACGTCTCCGGCTTGCCGGGATGTGATAGGAAGCTGCGCTGGATTGCCACCTTCAGGTTTGTCCTTCACAGAACAATAGCTCAAATAATCTTGCTTTCCACCGCCGGGTCAGCGGTAACAAACTCCTTCTGTCGCGTGCACGCTTGCTCAAGTGTTCGCAAACACGCCAAGACGTTTCCCCGAGACCGCAGATCGAAGCACGTGTCACAAGTGTAAAATCACAGTTTAGTCATTGTTGTTGTTGCTGTTGTTGGATACATTGTTCTCAACTTGATTTTTGTCTTCATCCCCCTCCTTCCTCTCATCTCCTCTCCTACCATCTTTATTTTCTGGTATGTGTGTGATGGATGGGCTTCTGTGTCGTATGAATAATACTAATGTAGGCCCGTCTGCACGCACTGGTTCTATCCTTGAAAGCGTCCCCCTTTGGGTTTTTTTTTTTCTTTTTTTTTTTTTTTAAATTCACTCCTACTGTGTGTGTCTGTGTGTATGACAGCGTTCCCGCCCCACCCCTCTGCCTCGGAGGTTTATGCATAGACTTTTTGAATCATCAGTTCTATATTAAAACGACCGTTCATCACACCAGATCATGTCCACCTTTGGAGTGAAACAAATAAATAACCGATGTGAGCCCCTTTCTTATAGTATTCGATCTTTATTTTTACTTTTACTTTCTCCAAGTCCTTGCTCTTTTCCTTTTTATTTTTCCTAATCCTCACCCTCCCCTTCTGTTTTTTCATGATATCCAGTTCCCAAATCTTCAGACTACTCACCCCTACCAAGTAGCTATTTCTTATTCTTTGTCCCTGATCCCTCCCTGACTATGTCAGTGTGTGACTCCAATACTAAATGAGCCACTGTTCATTGCGAGGAGATAAAAGATGGACAGGGACAAGTCGTACCCTGCTTTCTTACTCCCTCCCTCCTTATCTTGTCTCTCTTTCTGTTCACGCTCTCTCTCTCTCTCTCCCTCTCTTTCCCGCTGTCCTCCCCACTGAGCAGTAATCTGGCTGATGTTGAGTACACAAATTTGTTAAGTTCGACTGCGTTTGGTCATAGCTGTGTGTGCGCACGTACACGGGGAACAGGGTGCGCTCGCAGATGCATGCTTTGGCCAGGATGTGATCACGCATACACCTGGTGCATTCGCACGTTGTTTGTCTCTCCGTCAGCCGTCCATGTGCTGCCGAGGGCGAAAGCTGTGTGTCGTGAACCTTCCATCGCTGGCCAGCTGATTGTTGCTCATCTGCATTTTTGGAAAGCAGCACATTAAGACTCGGGGAAACAGCACAGGCCCCCAACAGCTCTCTCTCCTGCCTGCTATTAGAGGAGGAGTGAAGCTGAACATATTTTTATCCGACGTGTAAAAAGCTCAATTTTTACAGCCTTTGGATCTTTTTATGGGTCATTTGCACACACTGTGGGTGTTCTTGTTTCTTGGTATCTACAGTATCTCTTTATCACCTTCCCTCAATCACTCTGTCTGTTTCTATTTGTCTTTGCTACACCAATTACTGCACCTCTCAAATCCCTTTTGCCAGCCTTCCCTCTCTTAGCTCTGCCTGTTCTCCTCCTTCACATCCACTTCAGTCCCATCAACACGTTTTTTTGGTTTTTGGGTTTTTTTTCCAGCCGTTCCTTCCCCCCAGTGTGTTTTCTCACCTATTCTTCACAACACTATCTTTCGGTTTTCTTTCTCTCTTCACTCATCTCTCTATCTGCTATGGTACAACTGTCCCCTTGGTCTTTTTGCGCCTATCATTAGGGTCCATTAAGGTTTCGGAGGTTTTCACGGAGAATCGTGAAAACACTCCGACACCTTCAGTGGGGAAATCTGGTGGCAGATGTTAGCGAAGCGAGGAAATATCAGATGAAAATGAGAGTGAGCAATTTAATTAAACTGTGAAAAAACACCAAATTGCACTGTTATGACCCTTGTGAAGACTTACCGGGAAAGATGCTGACTGATTAAGACGACAGGATGATAGTGCACATTTTGTGTTAAACGTGGCAACATAATGGTTAGGTACACAATACCACCTGGGAAAGCATCATATTTTGGTTTTTGTGTTTTGGTGTGGCCGTCACTCCCTACAGATTATGCAACTTAGTGACTGTAAAATATAACTCATAGATTTCAAACACGCGACTGCTTAACCATTACATTTGTTTCCAGCAGCGCTGAGTCTGTGCACAAACAATGCTGTCGAGCTGCACTTGAGTTACAAGCACGCACAGAAATAAATAAATAGATTGCATTTGTGCAGTGTACTATGTCTGTAGTATATGTCAGGTTACATGAATCAGTATGTGTGTCTGTGCAAGAGAGTGAGAGAGAGAAAGAGATCTATCAAAATGACACTTAAAAGCTTGTAGATTCGTGAACTGCTCAGCCAAAGTGGAGCAGAAGTCCCTGAGCTCATGCCTGGCACTCACACATCTATTTTAATTTCGCTGCTCACTGTCAGTCTTGCCTGACTAACATGTGATCAATATAGGCAGACACCCATGTAATTATGATAGATTGGATTTCTCAGAGCATGAAACTTGTGACGTGGGGCAGGGGGATTGTGACATGTTCAGTGTGATGGTAGGTCTGTTCTCATTAGACAGCACATTCTTGTTTCCACAATGTCTGCGGTTCAGCGTGCTCTCCTCCTTCTGAACATCAGATCGGTCACACTAGTCCAGCTGGATAGTCTACGGTCAAATTACAAAGTATAGGCCCAAAAAAAACGGGACTGATTTAAATGGTCTTGCTCACTTGCACATCAATCCTTCGAGTTTTCAGGTGCCGGTAAATGAGGTAGTGATTTGTCAAAGTTCATTCCGTGCTCTAGAAAGAAAAATGAACAACAAAGCAGAAGGATAAGACATGGACTCAGGTACAGGTACTTTAGGTACAGTCCAGTGTTCACAAGAACTCAGAGTAACAGCCATGCTGTTTAGGATTACCTTACGTGTAGCTCAGTTGTCTTAGATCTGGGATCAGAGAGTAAGTGAGTAAGGCTTTCAGACAGATCATAGATGCAACTGTAGCACACGTTACTGTGAGTTCAGAGCGCAATTCAGAGAAAGTCATCGGGGAGAGCAGTAAATTCAAATCTTTTTCTCTCATTGCCCACGGTGAGATACTTTAATAGATTTGTAGAGCTGTTGGGGAGGAACACATACAGGAGATATGTTTACACATGACGGCTACCTCTAACAAACTACCTGCCTGTTAAATACACACCTGAGATGTCTACTCGGTCCTGTGGGTATCCTTCATAGCGTGCAAGTTCAATTAATTTCAAGCGCTTCGGTTGCTGCGTGAGCTTGCTCAGCAGCAGTGACATTATAGCTGAAAGCCCCTTAAGTTACGAAGCCAACAACAAGTCCTAAAGGCAAAAAACTTCCATTTGTGGTTTGATAAAGAAGTGATCCCCGGGAAGCACTCCTGATATTTAGAGGCAGGTTGTTGCGCGCTATACGCTCAACCTCCAAAAGCGTAATACCCCTCGTGTACAAGTCTAGACACAAAACAGCACACAGTCTTAGGTCAGATGACCCAATCGATACATAGGCGAGTAGTGGGGTTAAAACAGCAGAGATGCTGCCACAGAGCCGTTTCAGCGCCATGCAAAGAAACAGTAAGATGTTAAAATCGATTTTTTTTAAAACTAGAATAAAGTGAGACTACAAACTGGAGAATTTGGACACGTTGGAGACATAGACTGACTAATATCAAGTAATCTTCTCACTAGTGTAGATAAGAGGATATATTTTTACCCCACTTCATAAAGAAATTACTAATGCTGTAGCAAAAGTGATCTAGTATGGCCAGAATTAAAGCTTTACCACGTTGGCGACATCGACGTGGCCTTATATTGGATTCATACTGCTTTATGCGAGTGTGATATGGAAAGAAAGCAGTTTGAGCTGTGTGGGGAATTTGACATTTTCTGCAGCAGCCCACCTCCACAAAGGCACAATGTTTTTGTTGTGTAGAGTTTGATAATACAACAAAAAAAT
The DNA here is from genome assembly GCA_015108515.1 of Hemichromis elongatus. NCBI lineage: Eukaryota > Metazoa > Chordata > Actinopteri > Cichliformes > Cichlidae > Hemichromis > Hemichromis elongatus. Next base: position 45,421 of record VUQR01003607.1, read on the forward strand.
GCAACATTTCCGATGCTGACAAGCAAACATCACTGAATAATTCAAGCAAAGCATTTGCCAATCAACACACAGTAGCGCCAGTAAAAACATGCAGATTATTTCCTCTGTTTGAGTGGACTCCAGCAGGCACTTTTGATGCTGGGTTGGCACTGAGTGCATTTATCCAGTGAATAACAAGCAAGTCACACTTGTTTAGTTTACAAGAAGTGCAAATCAAATTTCATATGTCAGTCACAAGCGCCCAGTTTAAACAATGTTCAGTACTCAAATAAATTTCCAAACTATGTTAATTTGCGCTGCACGGCTAGTCACTGGTGGCCCGAATCGAGTGAGAACTTCACACAATTAATTTGCCCTGGCTGCTGTAGAAGTTACAGATTTTGGTAATTATAGTAATTAGAATATTGTTAAAGTTTTTAATGTTTACCAAAATTAT
>VUQR01003609.1:6277-33623 GCA_015108515.1 Hemichromis elongatus
CCTTAAAGTCAAAATGAAAAAAAAAAAAAAAGATATAATTCTTGTGCGGTGCAGTAATGAGGCAGAGGGATGATGTTGCTGATGCTCTTCCCCAGTGAGCTTTGGGGCAGTTCTTTTATGAGTACACTCACATGCCACTCAATTAATGCGCCTTGAAATGTATACTGTAAAATATCTTTGAACTGGTCTCCATCTTGGCCCATTTTTCAGGGAATAGTAGTAGCTTTTATTCTGGCCTTTACAACTGAGGCACTGCCAGGGTCACTTACTGCCGATGTAGATTTATTGCATAACATCAATATTCCACTACGCCTGCTGGCCTTTCAGTTACTCTCAACATTAATGGATTGTCTCGGCTCTTAGCTGAAACTGTTCATAAAAGTTCACTCAGAGTTGGGCAGCTTTACATTAATGGATAGCAAATTATTTCAGTGCAGCAATCAATAGTGTCTATATTTGCCTGTTTCTTTAATTCATATTAGCTACAAGGGCAAAATTGCACATAGGCTTTGAGTTAGAGGGCTGGACTGCCTTCATGTCATTTTAATGATTTACTTCCTGTAGCTTCCATACACCGGCTCACACTTCACAGCCGACACTTCCTTTTGTTTTATGTCTCCACATCTGACTTGAAAAGTAACTGTTTCACACTCTTGGTGTTGCTTAAAATACACTAGTTATTCAACCTTCAAAACTTCACACTTGCGAGTAAAGTCGGGTTTCTTTTTGTATTAGTTACTTAACGTTTCACTTGGAAAGCAGATGTGGCAGATGAGATTTACAACGCAATTGTTGGTCATTTTTTAAATATAGCACCCGATCAATGAGATTTTGTTCAGCATGTGAAATATATGTGATATCGTCATAAACATAAACAGAATACAGTGTGTCCCACAGGCATACAGGTTGGCATAACAGGGAGCATAAGATTAGACAACACATGGGTTATTAAAAATGTTGATACAGTTATCATTATCAGTTACAAAGACAGGTTGTTAAATGCTGAAGTGAATGTCGGTAGACACTGCTTAGGACTTGGAAAAGTGGTGTTTGTAGTACAGATGCAAATACAACAATTATGACCCCCACAGAAACCAGTCCCACTGCCTGGCCTTGACAATATGTGTGAATCTCAGAGAAGGTAGGATTCGAAAAGAATCTGGAAATCATTGTTTGAAAGTCATCAAAGCGTGAAGGAGTCAATAACTTTTTTACTGAAACTCAAAGGTAACTGTAGCCCCAGTGTTATTTATTAGCCCATTAGTTTTCCATTGTTTCGGCACAGCTAAAGTTAAGAGCTTTCAGAGCTGACTTGCTGCAGTCCGACAGATGTGCTTTCTATTAGCTTTCATTGTTTATGTTTGCTTCCATTGCAAAAAGAATAGTTTCCTTGCACTGTGTGCGTGCAATAGAAACTTTCTGCTTGGAAATAGGCTTTGTTAAGACTTACATGAGTTAAGACTTACACAGTTGTCACTGTGCCCATCTGTGCTGACCTTATCCTTTCATTTTAGCTGAAGGCAAAGTGCTCTAACAGTCTTTTGGGCAGTCCCAGGAGGAGATCAGCGAGGATGACTAATGACTGAATTTAAATCTAAATTTGAATGCAACTTTTATATTTATACATGTTTACTGACCACTCAAAGCTCCTTACACTACAAGCCACATTTACCTTCTTACATTTATACATCATGATTTGTTTTTTTGCACATAATTAGTCTATCTACTATGCATGTTGGATTATGGGATGAAGCCAGAGCAAGCTAGCATAGATGCAGAACATGCAAACTCCTCACAGAAACATGCTACAAGCACCACGCTGGCAAACATCTGCTCATTTATATCTTCAGCTGATGCAGAAGAACGATTGAATTAATTTGGAGTTCTATTTTTTGCTGCGTGACAAACATAAGTTCGAAAATCACTCACTCATTTACATCTGTTTTTTTTATACCCACTACCAGTTTTTTTCTACCCCAATACCTGGCTCTTTAGCGCCACTATGCTAACCAGGTGGTTGCAAATTTTTTAATGAAATGCTCTAATAGAGCATTTCATTAAAATCAGCTGCCTACTGTTGCTGGAAGTGACTGAACTTCCAGTCAGTCACTTCTGGTTCAGTCTGGTTATGACTGAACCAGAACAGTAAAGCTATGGGCCCTTAAAACCAGAACAATATGCTTGAAGAAGCTAAAATGAAAGCTAACTATAAACTATGGTCAAATCTTTGATCTTGTGGTTTTATTACTACAATGACATCTTTCACATAGACATTGTTTTTTTATTCAAAATTAGCATAAGCAAATTAAATAGTGCAGCTGAGGTGCGTCTGCAAAGGCCGAAAGGTTAGTTTATTTATTTAAATTAGCCCTCAGATAGACAGCTAGCCACCTAGTTGTTAATAAAAAGCCTTAACACAGTTACCTAGACTACATATATGTTTATTTCTTCTGTAATGGTAGACATTTTTGTGGCCGTCAGTGAAACTGCAGCTTTTTTGCACTATGATATTAGCTTCATATTTCATCACTCACTTGCCTCATGCCGGCAAATCTATTTCTGCCATCGCATAAATATGTCAGTCAAAATCAAACTCAAGAAAAATTGATTCAAATATTTTTTCTGAGGTGCGGCATAAAAGCCCATTATTTTTTTTTGGTCTTGAAAAATGTTTTCAAATGAGAAATGCCTGATATTAAAAAGATATGACACATTTTTCAATCATGTGTTATTCTGTTATTCTTATATAAGATGAGCAGTTATCTGTGTAAAATGTGGTTTGTGCAGAACTGTTGCAGTTTAACACTGCTTGGGTTCACTTGGCTGAAGTATGTAATGGCCTACAGTCAGCACAAGCGGAATGTATGGGATCTGATCTTTACTCTGCATCTTCATTTAGTAGCTATTGAGCCAGAGGGGGAGAAAAGGTGTGAAAGAACACTGCACTACTTCCCTGTGTAGTAACCTTGCATTATATCCCAGTGGCAGCTAAAATAATCCCCCCTTACGTGCTTCAAAAAACACGATTAGCACTGCATTTGGACTAATCCCAGGCTTTTCCAGGCACTGCAAGAGTTTCATCAAGCACAAAAAAGAAAAACGACTCATTTCCCGATGGCCTCGCCTGGCTAAAAGAGGTATTGCACTTGCTTAATAAGCCTCCATCTTTTATCACTATCCATCTTCTGTCCTGTAAATGCTCACAGCACTAGCAGACATTCCTTGGTGATATAGCACTGTGTCCCAAGGTGGGCCCACAGTAGAGTCACATCACACAGTGGCACATAAAGCATTAAGAGCCATTGACTGGTGCTCCCCAGAGGCAGATAACAGTCAGAAAACGGGGCGATAATGCTTGAATGTTGCTGATGCCGGTCGATTGAAATGGACCCATTATGCCTCTGTTATGTGATATGGCAGGCATCCTGCTATTCCTGCTTCAAGTGCTTGACAAGTTCTTCCATTACATTGCTTCATAAGTTCTTTTGAAGAATTACATTATCTGGTATTTTTGCGTATGTTCTCCCTCGTGCTTCTTATGGCTTTGCAGGCTCAACATAAAGGTTTTTGAAAAACAGCACAAGGTTCATTTTCTGGATTACTTCATGCAGTTCATTTCTTAAAATTGTATGCCCACTCTCCTTTTCTCTTGTGCATTTCCCTAGAATGTCACGACTGTGGCTACTTGCTAAATGTAAATATTTCCTAGCATAATGTATTTTTCTGACATGTTTTGGCCTTTCTCTGTCTGCTAAACCTACTCAGAATGTCCTCCATTTAAACCGCCATCCCTGCAGAACTTTCCTTTCATCTTTGCAGCGCAATTTTACTGAGCCACAGCACTGATGTACAATGTACTGAGAGTGAGAGAAAGAGAGGGAGCCAAAAAGGTCAGCTCCTCTCACTGTCTGCACAAGTCAGTGTTGTGCATCAGTTAAGAAAAGGAAGTTAAGTGAGCACGAAGTTTTCTCTTCACAGTTTTCTCAGCTGCGCCTTGTTCATTTAGATTGGATTAGAGTCATTAGATATCAGAAGCTGCAGAAGGCAAACCTCCATCTTATATATCACACAGTAAGAAGGTTCTCATTTTCACTACTACCCTGCATCACAAAGTGACAATATGGATGGTTGTTTCATAGATAGGCAGTATACTTTTATAGCGCATGCTCATCTGTAGAAAATGCTGACCAGACATTTTCCACTACTGCTTTGCATTCCTAGTTTTGCAAAGAGAATATTTATGTGAGTCCAGTCAGCAAGGATGCAGTGTTGTGCTGCTGGCCCCTAAGTATCTGCACAGGATTAGTAAGTGGTATGATACTTTAAAAAAAAAAAAACAAATCACTAGTAGACACAGAGCCACTGTCTTCTCTCATCATTTCTTGAATATATCAAGGGATTTAATCCACTGGATCATTTAATCACATTCTTCCTGATTCCATTTTTTAGCTTTTTGGATTTTGGATTTCTGGTCCACTGTTTTTTTGATCCAGGTAGTTTTTAAAATGATTTTTCGTACAATGTTGCTCCCATCCCTTCCCTCCTCTTCATACCAAATCTTACATGAAAAACAGAAAATAAAATAGTGATATATACTCACAGTTTACACAAAAGTATAAACATGTAAGACAATGAGTCACTCTGCTATATACATTCCTCATAATAGAATCATGAATCCATATCACAGGATGATATATTGTCAACATAACTAATGAAATGTTGCCAGGAAGGATGGATTTTTCCAGCACAGCCTCTGATGGTAAACTTAATCTTCTCTAGATGAATGTGGCTCATCACGTCTCTAATCCACTGGCCAAATGTTGGGGGCCGAGGGTCCTTCCACTTGGTGAGAATAAGTCTTCTGGCCCGCAGAGACGAGTACCCAATCATGTTCAATGATCTTTTTCAAGTCAGTTTTGTTTTTAAGTATCAGGTCCAGCAGAGAAGTGGAAGGGTGCACAGGGAAACATTCAGAATTAGATGAGACAAAACATCTAATTTGCAAATATCTAAAACACTGAAATCAATGTAAATTAAACTTTTTAGACAACTCTTAAAAAGAAGCAAACCTATTATCTATGTACAAATCGTTTAAAGACCGTAGCCCACACTCCAGCCAGCTGTCAAATGCTTTGCCTGTAACTGAGGGTGTAAACAGGTGGTTTCTCCTTATTTGGCACCAAGCAACAACTCAGTAATATTGAAGGCTCTTCTGAATGAATAACAACAGGGTTCTGTATATATGATGGGTTTTAAGTTGTCCACTTTTTGCCTCAACTCTAGTGTTGAGTCATTTTGAGCAAGCATTATGGGTGGAGAGCAAATGAGGAAACCAGTCTGATGAAGTCTGGAACCGGTGGTGTTGTTTGGCATTAATTTAGTTTTTAATTTGCTTTTTTAAAGGAACAGGAAGACTTGAACCATATATCTAATTGACAAATCCCCAGAATTCCCCCAAAACCAGTGAATGTGTTCCCAGATTGTTGGATATTGATAAGCATTCCCTTCTGCATGCCTTTATTTAAAAAGTACAACAGTTCATATTTTACTAAATATTTTAGTGTATTTGTGTTGCCAGTGAACATCATTTGTTGCCATTAGTTTGCTTGAGTTTAGGTCCTTGTGGAATAAATGTTGTTGTCAACTGGTTACGGATGTCTTTTTAAATGAGTTGCAGTTATAGGAGTGGCTAGATTGAGGTTATTAGATTTCATATATGTTATACATGTGACTGTTTAATCTGTTTTCCGTTACCAATTGCATATGACGCAGAGATACATTTTTTGTTAAACTAATAAATGTATTAAAAAAGCTTTTTGTGTTTGATTGCATGTAGACACAATTTTGCATGTAGACATAAACAAAAATACACACGCTAACTGCAGTGAACAATGACAATTCAGAACCAGCTGGCTTGTCGTGGTTCCTTATCTTTGGTTCACTGCTCCTGACTTTACTGTTTGGAGAGAAGATCACAAAGGAAAAAATCCTCATGCTTCTCCTTTGAACTCTACAACTATATAAAACCTCAGCTGAATATAAAATCTTTAATTTGTAGTTTGGTGGTGTGTAGTTTTTGTAGGTAAGCAAGCAGAGAGAAACACAAATAAATAAAATAAAATCCCTTTTTACTAACAAATTGGACCACAATAAAAAATATGCATGATCCTCTGATGCCTGCTTTGCATCTTTCTGTGTTCCTTCCTGGCTGAGGAATTATAAAATATTATTACTTCTATAGATATCATCAAAATAGTTACCATTAGCTGACAATGCGAGTGCTGAAGTAATTTTTTTTAGAATCATAGAATACTTTGGTAAAAGTAGCAAACAAGCGGTGAAAACAACTCACTATATAGAATTATGTTACTGGTAAAAAAAAATTATACGGATTAATATTAATCCTGCAGATATTTACGATTGATTATAGCCTGCTTTCAAAGATAATAGCCACAAAGTTGCAACAAGGATTGATACAAACAAGCATTGTATGGCAGAATGCTGATTGCGATGCAAAATAGGAGAGATCAGTTTAACTTTGGTAGATTTTAATTGATGTCTATTTTTAAATTTCACCGGGCGAGCACTGCCTGCCTCGCTTGGCCTCACAAAACTCTGCTGTTTAATTGTAAAAAAAAGAAAAAAAAAGTGCAGACAGGGTTGAAACTTGTACTGTTAAAGAGAGTCATAGAAACACTGCAACACAATTAGATGTTCAAGTGCTGATTTAGAGCTTAGAACATCCTCTCTGAGTCCCACAGTGCTCTGCCTGTAAGCGCTGGTTCCTTTTCTTAATTGGCAAAGCTTCAGGTTTTGCTGGATTCACCTTACTGGGCTCTGTGTTTGTATTAGCCGCTACTCCTACTGCTCCCTGAATGCTGTGTTTCATAAGTTTCTGCCCAAGGAAAAGTGTTGGTTTATTCAGTGGAGACTTTTCTAAATTATAAGCTGTAACATAAAGGTAGGACTGTGCAGCAGATATATCTATGCCTTTATTCTTATTAATTCTGAATGATGAAAGCTATGTGTAGCAAGTTTAAAACAATCTGCTGCACTCTTGGTGACTCTGTAGTGCTCACACTTTGGAAATGCTCTCTCAGCATTACTGGAATAATTATTTTACGGCTGAGGGAGGCATAGGCTGTGGCCAAGTCATCATCCAGTGAAAGATTATGGATCAGTGTGAGGGAATAAATCAGCTGTAGTTGGAATGACCTGACAGACTGAAATGATTTGAATCTTTATTGTTATTTATTTCATTCTGTCTTTTTTTTTCTTTTTGTTTACCACAGGTCAGGAGTGGCCATGCCATTTGGCTGTTTAACAATCGGGGAAAAGAAGGATTACCACAGTCCTTCAGACGTGACAGATAAATATGACCTGGGTCAGATTGTTAAATCGTAAGTATTTCAGAAGGTCTTTGCTTTTTTACTTGAATTATGCTTAATTCCATTTTGTTGTTTAAGAAAAACTGAAGTGCTGTGAAAATCTTTTCAGGGAAGAGTTCTGTGAGATATTCAGGGCCAAGGACAGAACTACAATGAAGATGTACACATGTAAAAAATTCCTGAAAAAGGATGGGAGGAAAGTCCGTAAGGCTGCAAAAAACGAGATTGCCATTTTGAAGATGTGAGTTTTTAATCTGATTCATATTGCTATGTGACTCTTGTTCATGTTTAATTTTACTGAAAATTATTTCACGTAAAAAAATTTTTTTTGAAGAAGAAGAAACAGCTCAGTGCACTTTCAGAAAACAGAAAAGTGAACTTCCTTCTGCTGAGTGATCATATGCAGTCACTTTTTTTTAAAGCCTTTATTATCAGAGATTTTCCTTCAGCTTCTCTTTGATGATCTGACTTTCTGGTAAAGCCCACATTAGCATAACCTGAGCCTTATCAAACAATTCGTCGCTGTCAGCAAGCAAAGCAGTAGAGTTAGATTACCATAAAAGTGCATTTCTTTTTACAAGGAGCCTTTGAAAACACAGATTATTCCTTTCAAAATTAGACTTTAATAACAGAGATGTGCTTCCACATTTCATGTTGTAGTCATCAATGAAGGGGGTTGAGCAGTAAGACGACGGTGTCAAAGCCTGTGAATAATTGCTGGCAAAACATCAAATTACATTTTGAAGAGACAAATTTGGGCAGACATTACAAAAAACAAAAAGAATGAAAATGAAAAAAAAAAGATTACTCCTTTTTTATTATTTCTCAAGATAACCTCAGTTGTGTGTTCTGTCAGTTTAGCTTCTTCTCGTTTAGTGTCATCTTTTGGTGCCACTGTAAATATCCTGGATTTGAAGCTGTTTTCATATAAATAATACACATGTATTTTTCACTTGTGGATACAGAGTTAAATTTACTCTGTTTAAATTCAAAGTTTAACATGTGACGCAGCCATAGTTTAAAACACGCAAAGTAACAGATCTAGTAGTAGATATAGTACGGAAACATTAAAGAGGTGATCAAAGAACTGACCTCACAGCCCATTGTTCAATCAGTGGGCTAGTTGTAGTCATAATGCAAACAGTCATTATGCAAAGGTACTGTTTATGAACAAGTGACGGAACGTTTCTCCCACTGAAAACGCTACGTCCACAGACACAGAATCTCTTTTTGGTTTTTCCTTACCCGGATGAATGAGCATGCATCAACCAACCTCAAGTAGCCCTTCCATGAAGTGCAGTTTGTGGCAATATTGATTTCATTTTCCACCTGTTCAAAACTAAACTAAATATGTCAGTCCTAAATAACGACAGAAGAAATAGTGTCTGTCTGCTTTCATAAGTTGTGACATTAGCTGGTTGTAAAGGGAATAAAACATTGTCCACTTGTCACTGGTACTAAATGCCAAGGTATTTTATGTCGAGAATCTCACCCAGTTCGCTATCTGCTGGACTGCTTCTACTTTCTGCCTTTTATTTCATGGCAGGTTTGAAAAAGAACATTTATATAACACACATAATGAGTATGAGTACTTTTTAAAAATTACCCAGTACTTCACAGCTTGTGTCTGGATTCTGAATCAGACATTTAAATTATGGTTACGAAACACGGCACCTGTCAGGGGTGATGCGCGATGAAAATCAAATTTCAATTTTCCATTCATAAAATTAACTTTGAGCTTGGAATGCATGAATGGGGAAGCAATCAAGGACAGAGCTTTTTAGCAGACTTCCACACTCAGCACTGTGGAAAAATGATCATGAAAATAACCAGCAGGCTTGTGAATTTCTTTCAGAGTTTCTTGCGTGGCACTGTGGTTGTTGAAGGCATAGTCTGTGCTCATGATGTGCATGTTTGAGATATGGACACATCAGATTACACAAATCTGCTTATCTATGGGAATTTAAATATGTCCTGCAGTTTTTGTCCTTTTTCTTTCTAATTGTTCCCTTGGTCAGATTTCAGAATGCATGTTGTGCATTACAATAAATAGTTACATTAGCTTTCTAAAAGAACGAATGAGTCAAATCTTATCTGATATTTGACTTGATTCTCTTCTTATGTTTTCTGACACATCTTTTCAGGGTAAAGCATCCCAATATTCTCCAACTGGTGGATGTCTTTGAGACCAAAAAAGAGTACTTCCTCTTCCTTGAACTGTGAGTTCCGATGTGTGATGAGCCAGGGGAAAAGCTTTCTGCTTGTCTTGACCCTAACTTGACATGTATCTCTTGATATTGTTGAGACTTGCGGTGAATGAGTCCAATGTCCTGCAGACACAAGAACAGCTCAGACTTCTGATACTGTATTTTCATGGGATTTACAGAACATGGGATTCTTGTTTTGTGATTTAAGAAACTTTTGGTTATAAGGAAATCTTTTATGCAACCTTGTTAAAAAATAATCTAATTAGGACGCCTTTATTTCTGTTTAAATTACAGATTCATTTATTTATTTATTTATTCTTTGCCTTTTTTCTAAACTGTAGATAGATAGTAGAGAGTAGAGAGCAAAGGAAAGGAAATCCTAAATTTAAATTGTTCGTTAAATCTTTTACTACTGAAATTAAATTGCATCCCTAATTTCCAACAACTTCCACAGTGCAACAGGCAGAGAGGTGTTTGACTGGATCCTGGATCAAGGTTACTACTCAGAGCGGGACACCAGCAATGTGGTACGCCAAGTGCTGGAGGCGGTCGCCTACCTCCACTCACTTCGCATTGTTCACAGAAATCTCAAGGTAATATGCTTAAGGACATAAAGTCGTACCATCAAGTCAGAAGTGTTAAAAATAACAGGACTGTACTGGAGTTCATTAGAAGAGACAAGAATATACAACACATCTAAATGTCGTAAATAAATCAAGTAAATGCTGTTTTCATCATATTAAAATAAAAACTACGATGTGAAAAGTTGTCCAGCAACTTTCGGTCCAGTTTTAGTAAATGGCTAAATGACTTTTTCCTGAAAAAAAGAAAAAAAAAAACACATTTCTGCACCGTTATCAGTTTTCTCAACAACAAATCTCAGCTTAGAGAAAAAGTGTGCAATCCAAAACATCTGCTTCCTGAATTATTTCCCCTTTCTGCCAAGGTACCTGCCTACTGTGCATATTGAATAATTGTTCCATCCTCTGGCAGCTGCCTCCTGCAGAGGGATGTTGCACACGCCATTGACTTGGTGACATTGACTTGTTTTTCTGTAATGTTGCTTTTTGGATGTATTTTCTTGTTATTAAAGCTTTTGTTGTTTTTATTCTTTTATTTGATGTTTTTTTTTGTTCGTCTTCATTTCATTTTTGAGCACTAGTTTAATTGTGTTCTCTTACTTGTCAGCAGGACATCCCAAAATAAATCTCAGACTATATGCGATAATGTTTAGTCCTCGTAGCTCCTTGTTGATAAAGTGAGCATTTTTCTACAAGCTAGGATCATTGCACCGTAATACCGAGATAGAAGCGCCTTAATTTTTGACTACATACCTCCAAAAATAATGATTATAGGCTTCATAAAACCAAGGCACTACAATATAGTAACCATGCCAAACATTACATCTGTTTAACATTAGCTAGCATTATCATTATGAGCGTATGAGAGGGATAGCATTAGCATGTAGTTAAATCCTACTGTCTCACGGGGCCCTTGGCACAGCTTTGGACTCATTAGTATGCAAATTTAAGACAATTAGAGAACGGTAGCTGTTGTATGATTACTGCCTTGAAACCTGTTGAAATCCCACATCTTAACACATAATTGAACTTTTATATCTTTTAAGTTTTCTCATTATTTTTGTTTTGAAAGCATTGGAAATCTAAACTCTGCAACATTTTTTAATGCCCTAAATATGAATATTACATCAGCTGCAAAATGTCACTTTTCACAGTTGGAGAACTTGGTTTACTACAACCGCCTGAAGAATTCAAAAATAGTCATCAGTGACTTCCATCTTGCCAAGCTGGAGAACGGACTAATCAAAGAGCCCTGTGGGACGCCAGAGTATCTGGGTGAGAATATTAAATTTCAGAACATGCAAATGTGACAATGTTAAGTCAGTGCTTGTTCTGGCTTACAGACGTGCAGAAGTTTAGTGAATGTCTTTTCTTCTGGTGCAGCTCCGGAGGTAGTTGCCCGACAGCGATACGGCAGACCCGTGGACTGCTGGGCAACAGGCGTCATCACGTATATTTTGTAAGTTATGTTTATGAGACTTAAAGAGAAAGGCTTATTCTCAGTCTCATGTGTAAAGTTGCTTGATCTGTAATGCTCTGTTACAGCATAAGCTTATTTAAATATGGAATGAAGGCTTTTTTTTTGACTCCTCATATTCCTCTTTTTCCACTTCTACATCAGGCTGTCAGGCAACCCGCCTTTCTACGATGAAACTGATGACGATGATTATGAAAACCACGACAAGAACTTGTTCAGAAAGATCCTAGCAGGAGATTATGAGTTTGACTCTCCGTACTGGGATGAAATCTCTGATTCAGGTACTTTTAGGATAAAGATAACATTGTGAAGCAACACACTGACAGCTTGTTCGGTAAACATTTCAGATTTGGAGAGTTTTCTCGTCTTCTTTTCGCTGGAGTGTTCAAACATATGTCATATTTATGTTCTCGTCTGTCAGGGGAATATACCCGTTCTTTGTTGAGTTTCTTCTGTACGATATTTTTCTCTGACAGCTAAGAGTCTGGTTGCTCGTTTGATGGAGGTGGATCAAGACCAGAGACTGACAGCCCAGGAGGCTATAAACCATGAATGGTAGGCAACAGAGCTTTGATAAATTGTGCGTTTAAATCAGAGGACTCAGATCTGACCGTATTAATTTCATCTAAAAGGCTTATCAAAAGTTCATTTGGTACTTTGTTGGAATCATGCAAAGAAACAGTGGTTAACTTCTCCAGGATTGTTACTGTCCTGAGCATTAATTGCACTTACTCAGATTTTTTTTATTTCATATTTGGTGGTTGAACAAAACTCCTTCACAAGTCTTGGTGACATTAAAATTATGCACAGGTGACAGTGAGATAAGCAAAAATGTTTAATTATAAAGGTTTTTTAAGCATATAGATGTTCACTGTGTATGCAACAATATTTGTGCAAAGTTTGATTCAAATTAGCCCATCAGGGAGCAGATATATGTACATACATACGCTACGATCATTATAGTAAGATTATTAGCAGTTGCACTGGCTATGTCTGAGATCAGACTGGCACAACCGGTCTTAAAACTTGGTTCCCTGAAAATATATTCATTAACATTCCTCTGAATCCTGTCTAAATGTGCTTTAATTGGAGCTATCTGTTACATTTCTATATAAATATAATCTCATGTTATCAACTTGACTTTATCACCTGTATACATCATTTTTTTTAGTTTCATAATTACCACTGCTTATTTATATTTTACACTTCCAATCTATGAACACAAATACACTGTCAATGCCAAACCCCTGAAGAAAAATGCTCATTACAAATGATCCTTAAAGGTTAGTTTGTCCTTAGAAAAGTTTGCCAATCAATAAAAGGGAAAGCAAATTGTGTAATAGTGTGTGTAGCAGCCCGTGGCAGTGGTAGGGGTAATGTGGATCTGTGTTGTGAAGATGTATTTCTCCTGTTTCGTACAACAGGATCTCTGGTGGTGCAGCCTCAGATAAGAACATCAAGGAAAACGTGTGTGCACAAATAGAAAAGAACTTTGCCAGAGCTAAATGGAAGGTGAGCCCTTTTGTTCTCTCTTTCCGGAAGTTTATTTGCTTTTTCAAAAAGTTCGACAATAGTTCTGCTGTCTTTGAACAAATATATACAGCAGCACAATACAGTGTTGTGCAACTGTGAGTTGGACTTTTTGGGGAGGTTATAGCACTGATTTGCGTTCAGTTTCATCTTAATTCTCCCACAGAAAGCTGTTCGCGTCACCACCATCATGAAGAGACTGAGAGCACCTGAGCACAGTGACGCAAAGGCGGCGAACCCTGCAGCCGGGGCCCCAGCAGACTCCACAGCTCCCCAGGCTGCTGCCGACCCTCCTGCTCCATCATCTGCCACGGGACCCGAGGGTTCAACCGCTCCGGTCACAGAGCTCCCCGCCGGAACGGAGAAAAGTCAACCGGCACCAGAGGCCTCGGCCGGGGTGGCAGCCTCAAGCGAAGACCAACAGCAGCCCAGCCCGGCTCCACATGGGGAAGAGCTCACATCGCGTTGCAACGGCGAAGCTTCAGCTGCTCTTCACACACCTGCTGAGGCTGGCAATGAGCAGGGTTAAAAACCAACCTCCCATCCCCCACACACCCTGTTTGACTTCTGCAGTCCCCACCAGCTCCTGCACACTGTATATTAGCTGCTAGCATGGTGACACTGACTCTGCTTCTCTTTCACTTGCAGCATTAGTATCATCTCATGGAAGCTGTGTGCTACCTTTCCTGAGCCTAATTGCTACGTTGCCTTGGCTTTTTCTTTTTTTTACCCCATGTACGGTGCTTTTTTTTTCTGACCTCCCCCAGTGTGTGTCAAATGATATAAACAACAACTTCTCAGTCTTTAGTTTTAGGGCTAAAACAATTGGCTGTCAAGCTGTGGCTTACAGCTAACATTTTCTTTCCATTTCTTCTCATAGTGATAAGAGAATAATGGAAGACATAATTGTGCTGAAAACAGCTTTGATTCCTTTTTAATGAGCCAACTTTGGAAACTTCTCCCTGCAGTTATCCTAGCAATTTCAGTATTTGTTTGTAGAATCGGTAGAAAAGTTTTGCTTCTGAAATATTTTACCGTGTTTCACCAAAACATTAGCACCTGAAGAAGATCACGTGCATTTCTCTCACTTGGCACATATGTTTACCATCTATTATATTCTCCACTAACCAGTTAACGGGCTTTAATCAGCAACTGGGAGTTTTTAAGCCAGTGTTGTGTTTAGAACGAGGCAGCTTCACACATAAGCGCACACAGACACTATGTTTCTTTGCTAAGTTCCTGCTCAGGAAAGAACCTCATAGCTGTAAGTGTAAAGATTCTGTACATAGAGACCTTTGTAGAAGTAGCCAAAACAGCATGCTTTCTCACTTCTGCTGTTCATTTTACACCCACTTGGTGGATAAAGATGTGCTATAGCCAGCTTTGTCTTATCCCAGGCCGCAGCATTGTCGTCTCTTGCCACAAGCCACATCGAGGCTAATGTTCTTTTCAAAAGCATACTGTACATTACGCTATCCACTACTGCTGTTCCTTTGGCGCCCCCGCTGTTAATGTGAAACAACCGCACCACCGTTTTCCTTCATTTTTACATAGCAGTTCTATGCATCCAAATTTCTTTGTAGCTTTTCTTTTTTAGACAGCCTCGTGACATCACCCCATCTTTGACTTGTTCGAAACATTTGTGCTCAGATACTGACTCGAAATATTTCATGCACTGTGGTGACTTTGCTGTAATTAGGGCACAATCACTTACTCTTTGTTGACCTGTATTGTACTGAAATGTGCAACCACATATTTACACTTTTTTTTTTTTTACTATTTCTATTATTTATTTATTTAAAACGTTATGTACATGATCATTTAGATTTTTTTCTATGTTCTTTTTTATTTATTTGGCTCTTACAGTCTCGTTTTATTTCACAGATTTTTCAGCTTATACTTGATAAACAGTAATAACAATCTTGTCTTTTCTTATCACCGATCCCCTTGAGTATTAATAATGAGCTACAGAAAGAAACCTCTGTAATCACTCTAGTGGAGTTAGAGCAATATTTGACTGGCTGCAGAAACTGTGATTCCTGGTGTCCTTTCGATACAGTCCACGTACCTGTAAGTAGAAGTCTGTAGTCCTTTCTCAGCTGTCAGGCCCACGAGGGCCACTGACCTACATAGCCACTGACATATGGCTGCTGTCAAATTAATATGTGTCTCGATGGGTGTAAGTCCCCATGAGACTCAAACATGGGCCACATGAAGACAGTAGCCACTCTGCTAGTGCTATGACTTAATTCAAGTGTAGTATGTCATGGCTTATTCACAGCCAGCTTGTCTGATTTCCCCCACTCTGTTGTCACGAATATTTACTGTGCACACCTGTCAAATTATATAAAAATATATATTTCTCCATTTGAAACTAAATGGGAAGAAAGAAAAAATAAAAAGGTTTACTATAGAATCTCAAGTTTGACCTTTTTTTTAAAAAAAGTCTTTTACTAATAAAAGTATCTCTTTGAATGCGTTTAAAGTAGAGTAGTCGACACATCGTTCAGATTACATCACCATCTTTCTTACATTGTTTAGGATGAATATTTCATCTTTAAGAAGATGCTTAGCCAGAAAGATTTCAGATTTTTTTAATGTGAATAGATTATTTAATGTACTGTGTTCTCTTTGTTTAGATGGCAAACAAATACTGTCCATATACTGTTGCACAGTTTGAAGCAATGCTTTTTTCCAGTACTTACTCATAAACCCTGTATTTAATATCCCATGTCTGTTCATTTTGCCATGCACTTCCAGGTGTATTTGTAGATGTGATGTTGCCAGGACAAGTGGTCATCTGTAGGTCCTGTCCTGCATTTGTGAGCTCTGTACTGTACTCCTTGACTGAGTTGATGACTTTGATGGTAATAAAATTGGATTCATCTGTTTATCCATGTGCGATCAGCTCTTATTTCTCGTCCAAGCGCAAAGAGTGTGTACAGCATCTTTCAAACCAGTGAAGATTATTTTGAGGAAATGTGGGAAAGAGCCTGCGTCATTACACTCTGCTTTCCCCCTAACCCGGAGGAGAGCATCTGTGTTACACGCGCTCAATTAGCACCAGCTTAGCACCCATCCTCGTGGGGTGTGAACTCGTGTTTCGAAAAATCCCAGCAGTGCCATTTGGTGACACTTTCCAAGACACTTGAATTGAATCGCACTGGAATAATAATGCAGAGAGCTCGCTCTCTGGGCCCTCCGGAGTTTAAATAGGCTTCCTCTAGTGAGACTTTCTCCTTTAATGCCCTTTCTGCAATAGTATGCAGCCATTGATAGAGCTATCGGGGCTCAAGGGGATCCTAACTCTGTCTTTTTGTCACTGGATGACTTCATTAAGAATGGTAGGATAAGAGAAGTGTCTTTTTCCTCGCTCTCTCAAGCAGTTGCATAGAGATGAAATACCAGCGATCAGAGTGCGTCCTTGCTGAGAGGAGAACAGAAATTCATATGGAATACAAAAAATCTTCTTCCTCCGGGCAAAGCTTACATATCAGCTGAAAGCTAAGACAATAACTGCACATTGTGAAGTAGATTTTGTGCGATTAATGTGCAAATAAAGCAACAAGCAAGAATGACTCTCTTCTTTCCACACTTCACTGTGGTCTTTTTATCGATGTTACCACCTCTTCCTCGATCTAGCAGTGATTAACCAATGTGACGTAAACTCAATTATTGGCATGCAGGTTAAAAAGAAAATCAAAACAAATCATTCCCATATTAACTTGCTTACCTTCCTTTCATTCAAAAATCCTACACAATACAGGTGTTTCAGTTCTAATTATCTGTAAACAGTCTATAATATTATCTATCTAAAACAATGTCAATGTCAATATATACTGAAAAAAATTGTCATATAGCAATATATAATAATTCATACATGCATATTTAAATATTGTCAAAAATAGACACTTTCACTTAAGTGCTATGCTTCTTATAAACATGGTTTTATATATTAGGTCCATAATTTTTTAAACAACGAGCGATTTATTTAGTTTTGTCTCTGTACACCACCACAGTGGACTGCAAATCAGCCAACGTGTGACTGAAGCACAGAGTTTAATTTTGAATTGTACAAAAACTTTGCACTAATAGGTTTTTTTTCATTACAGCCGTTTCTACACATAGTCCCCCATTTTCAGAGGCACCGCTGCTAATTTTAGATTAAGTTTTAAATACGAAGATTGCTTTTTATACTTTGGTTAAAAAATTTTGCAGTCATTGATTGTCTGAAGTTTGGAACCCATGGACATCACCAAATGCTGCGTTTCCTTCATTGAGATGCTCCGCCAGGATTTTTACTGCTACTTCAGTTGCTCCATTAACCAGTTATACATGTCCATGCCATGACATGGTCTCCACCATGTCCATTCAGGCTAATCTTTGCTTCATCTGATTTCATCCTTCTTGTTCTAGAGAGTAACCAGTTGTACCTTGTTGTAAATCCTCTGGATTTCCATTCATGAAGTTGTCTGTGGACTGCAGATCTTGTCAATGACTCGACTACATCAGTGTTCTTGACTTTGCTAGATGATGCAAAGTTGTTTTTCTTAACCAGCAAAACTCTTCTCACCATGAACTTTGCATTCTGTGATCTTTCAGACATGGTGTTGCTAAGCTGGACAGATTACTGTTTAAAACCTATGGTTCTATTGTTTCACAATGCTTGACTGATCTACATGACACACAAGATCTGAGGTACGACTTAAAAATATGCGGATTTTCAGCCATGTTCAACTATGGTCTAATTACAGAAAGATGATGTTGGATGTCGAAAGAAAGAAAGCATAAGCAGTGCAATCATTTACGAATTCAAATATACCTGGAGTGGAAAAACAGTCTCCCCACTTCACTCCAAAATATGTCATGTTTTCGATAGCTGGTATGCCATATGAGAGAAAAGCTGACACTGCCCTCTGGTGGCCATGTTTGCTTCTCAGCAGTCCCATTAGTGGAAGGAATGCCTGCAAACATTAAATACATGTGCTCACATTAAAATACTGACAATAAAAAGTGTCTTACCTAAACATGCAAATGCACATGTGTGATTTAGCACACAGGTTCTCAGTGATAATGCAACATAAAATTCAATGAAGCTAATTTGGAAATACTAATTTCCTGATGGGCAAACTCATAGATAAAGTGACCGAACATTTCAAATGCCACCTATTTAGTGTAACTAGAGCTGTAAATCACTCTGTGTACTTTTATTTATTTTATTTATCTATTAGAATTTCATGAAAAAGCATTTTAAACGGCAAGTAAAGCCTAAATGTAAACAACATGTTCCTTTTATGTTTCTCACTCATTCTTATTTATATGTAAATGATTGAATGGGGCTAATAGGTTAAAAGTATCCAGTTTTCCTCCCCAAATACACACTATTATATACACAAATATACACTTAATTGTGTTGTGTTTCTGAATTTTTGGGGAGGATTACTCCAAAGAGCTCCAAGAATAAACCAAGGTTCCTAACAGTAGCTCAGCCTGGCCACCCTCAACAGTTTATTATTATATTAGTAACACTTATACTTTTTGAATTGAATACATTTAGCCAATAATACATTATTTAATTATATAGTTTAGAATCCAGCACTTCAAGTAACAATGGAGGACTTCTACCACAATTATGTGATTTATTCAGCAAATGTTGCAGGCAACATAATATCACAGCATAAGTTAAAGTATTATACGTGTCATTTTTTCTTTTTTTTTTACTTATTTTCTAAGAAATTGAACCCCCATGATCAGTACTGATGACAACATGCCACCTGCTGGCTAATAGCATGAAATGCATGTGCAAGCAGGACCCCTGCTATGATTGCATAGATGCAACAGAGAGCAGTCGTGCTCCCTCCCATTGCTCTGCTTTACTTTGACAGGTGCTGTTTGTCTGCAGCGGTTGTTTCACACTTTCCCCTGAGCCTCATCTGTTTGTGTTTAGCGTATAGAAGGTCTGACAAAATGACACCTGACAGTTTATAAAGATCAAAATATTGTGTAAAATCAATCTGCAAGACACTTTTAGAGGTGAATTCTTTAATAAGTTTATGACAAGTCCCAGAAAGAGGCTTTAAAATGCTGTCAGTTCATCATCTTGCTAACAGACTAGCCTTAGTTTTTAATACTGCTCTATGGTTCCTCAGGAGGATGCATTTGAACAAGAACACGGTTTTGTGCCAGACTTCTGCCTCTTGGACTTCTGGGTTTTTCCTCCCTGACAATGCGAACACTGTCCGACAGCTCTCACTGTGGGAGCTATCCAGAGAATGCCTCTCCTGCCTCTGAGCTGCAGAGTGCCAGATGAGACTCACTGATAAGACAGAGCTGAATTCCACATCTGAAAAGTCCACTGAATGATGCCATAGCTTGGCGCTATGTCATGTGATTTGACTCTTTGGAGATAACTCCCTACAGTAACACATCCCTATTGTGTTGTAAAGAATGGAGCACAGAAATGTCCAATCTGATTGTAACAGGTCATCCTTTTGCTGTCGGTGGTGCTGAATTCCCATCATGTAGATCAGCTTCTTGGTTTTAGCTGGTTTATGATTCAGAGGTGGCTGAATCAGAAGTGATCTGCGTGTTGATGACATACATAATTTTGAAAGCCACAGCACAGGAAGCTGACCTCAGTTTCTGGTGTCATCTATTCAGCACCGTGGGACTCCCAACCTAACACCTCTTACATTCTCCGCTGTACACTGGTTGGAATCAGATAAGCAGTTGGAACAGAGCAGCGTCTATAAGGGGAAAGAGAGACGTCAGAAGTCTTTAGAGCCCAGACGCCATGTGATGCTCTCTGAATGCACTGCGATGGTTTTTCAAACAATCTGATATGTTGTTCCTTGTATCCTGAAACAAATACACCCTGTTCTAAAAAGGGAGCAGGCATGTTGTCATTGTCACTTATTGAGATGTGTCATTTAGTCTAAACTGACCAAAGAAAGTTCTCTTTGTGGCAAACACTACCAGTCTGAAGTTTTAGAACACCCCAATTTTTACAGTTATTAATTGCCATTCAAGTCCAATAAATATCTTGAAATGGTACAAAGGTAAGTGCTGAACTGCCAGAGGTTCTGCAGTAATGAAGGTTGGTTAAGCCTTGAAAACTGGTGCTACTATTTCCCACCGGTGTTCCAACTGTTTCAAATGGCCCGCTACCTTTCTGGAAGAAACCATTAGAAGATGATTACACTGTGGTCATAAATGATGGACAACAGCAAAACTGAGGTTGGCTATGGCTTATAAATGATGCTCAGTTCCTACTAAAGAGCTCAAAGTGCGCCAAAACACATGCCCCACTCTTTTATAACACCAGCAACAGCATGAAGTGTTGATACAAGACAGAATGGCTCTATGTTTTCATGTTTTTAAACTAAATTCTGCTTATATTCTGTCACAGCAGTGACTCAGAAACCACCACTTTACTAATCGTCTTTAGTCCAGTTGTAGCCTCAGATTCTTGATCTTCGCTGGTGCCCAGTGTTGCCGTCTGAGGCTGGAGCCTGTCTGCTTCAAGGTTTGATGTATTGTTCTTTAAGAGTTTCTTTCGTGCCTACCTTGGATGTAATGAGTAGTTATTTTGAATTACTGCTGCTTTCTACCACCCCGGGGTCTGGCCATTGTCCTCTGATTTCCAGTATCACCAAGAGTTTTCGCCTAGAAAACTGCTGATCAGACAATTCTCTGTAAACTCTAGAGATGGTTGTTTGGGGAAAAAGATCAGCATCTTATGAAATACCAGCTAAACTCACTTAAATGATCTCTATTTTCTCCATTTCTGATGCTAGGTTTGAACTTCAGCAGTTTGTCCTCAGCATGTCTACATACCTAAATGCATTGAGCTTCGTCCATGTGGCTGTCTGATTAGATATTTGCATTAGTAACCAGTTGAATAAATGTACCTAATGAGGCATCTAATGCATGTATATCTAAAACAACATACATCTAAACGCCTGGTACTTTTTATTCTTCTTAACCACAGAGGTCCAAGGCCACCCAAAATAACCCTAACCATGACCCACAATCACTAAGGGACAGTTTCTCTGTACATCACAGTAAATGACTTAACCTCATAAACCAAGTACGTCATTTTCCTGTCACGGGTTTATTTTCTTACCTTCTTCTTTAATCTCTGCTTCCCACCTTCGCCTGCCAGCTCCTCTAGTTGCCTTTATTCTGCCTATCTCTGTTTCTTCCACTGCCACTTTACTTTGACCTAGATTGTTGTGAGACAAAGTGAGTCACCGTTGGGCTGATCGGAGGTCAGCTGTGCCATTAAGGCTTTTATTAGGTGCAGAAACTCTGGTCTGATTTCACTGACACCGCTCTGGCCTGTTCCCCTTGGGTGCTGTGGGCCGGAGTTTGCCTCCATGAACTTTCATTACCTCGTGACATCTGAGTCATTACATGATGGAAATATTAGTGCTGAGTAAGGGGACTTTAGAGCGAGGCATTTTATGAACTATTGCACAGCAGATGAAGACAGAACTGTCTAAAAAAAAAAGTCTAAAAAATAAAGGGTGAAATTCTAGATGAAACCTTTCTCAGAGGGAAAGAGAGTCATTTCTGATTATTGCTAGCGACCAAAGGTTTCACATCATGTCACATGAAGTTTGGCCGCATCCTTTAAAATGTCTGAAAACACTGTAGTGTCAAACATGATCTTATCATTACATGATGAGCTCACTGTATCTGGTGACATCTTGCTGCAACTTTTTTGGTGCCTCATTTTATTAAATAGAAAATAGTTAATAAAACAAAAAATGCCATGCCTTCCTAAACCCAAAAGGTTTTCTCTCCATTCTCCACCTTCCACAATTTTTGACATGAAACAAGATCCAAGCTGCTGTTTAGAAGGAAAACGGTAAGTATGATGACATTTGTAAAGTTTTGTCTGTTTTCTCTTCATATTTCATATCAGTTCAGTTTATATTTGCTTGATATTTTTGTATTGACCCATTGAGAAATACAGCCCTAAAGAGAGAGAGAGAGACCCAGGCACACTAGGTCTCTGCAACCTTCTTGGATAAAGTGGGACTGAGCCTTGATCAAAGCAGGTATTTTTGTTCAGCTCTGTTTAAGCTTCTTAACTCAGGCCAGTGTCATAATGAGCCGCTGAATTGGCTAAATAGAAAGGAGCCATTAAACTGTTCACATATTTGCTTTTTTCTACAGTGACGCGTTAAAATGACCTCGGAGAAACACGCCTGTACTGACTGCTCCAGAGGCCGGCTTATGAAACAGTAGCGAGTGAAGTAAAGAAATAAGAAAATGCTGCTCCACTGATCAGTTAAACAAAGATGAAATGGCATTTCTAGGGCAGAATTATTGCAGTTTAACAAAAAGGTTTATTTGTATTTTGCTTTGTTTTTATTTTTAGCGCCATTTTAAACAAGCAAATTGGTGGATTTTGTCATTTAATCTGAGATATTATTGTTTTTAAAATGATCCTTTTTTTTTACTGGTTGGTTTCCGTGTCACTTTCAGTCTTTTTACTTGTAATATTTTGCTTGTAATATATTTGTTAGTGGCAGATTTAAGAATCTTAGAAGCCATATTGCAATACCAGTAGACACACTTTATAAAGGCAGTTGACTCAGAGTCATGCAGGCTTCTTCAAGCCTCAATAAACAATTTCACCAAAGCCTCCTCAGACAGACTGTGCTCACGGATGTGACCAAAGATTTAAACTATAGCTATTTCTGATTTTCCTCTTTCACCAAAAAAGATTCTATTTTTATTTTTCCTAACTTTAATAACCTTGCTTTAGAGTGTCTGCCTTTCTCTAGAAATAAGCATTGATTATCAACCCCTTAAGGCGCTTGCAGTATTGTTGACTGTCTAGCACTTTGTTAATGAGCCTTTGAGTACTGATTGAGACTGGCCATATTAACCGATGCGGAATAAGAACTCGCATAATCCACACTTATTAGGCCGTGAGGTAAAGATGCACAGATATAAACCGAGAACAAATGTACTCCTGTGTCCTTTCATTCCAGCAGCTTCATTGCAAACTCAAATGCATTGCGTATATTTTATAGAAATGTGCATACATATCTCTTTTACAGGTACAACTTTATTCCAAGGATCCATAGGGTTCTAGGCAGAACATGGAAAACATTCAGCATCAAGCAAATCACAATGAAGGGGGAGCATTCCATTCTTATAAAATATAGAGCTTTAATTTATTAGTCAGCAACAACAATGGAAAGGGAGGATAAGAGTAATTTACACGAGTCATTACAATAACATCACCTTTGTGCATTTTCTTTTTTTTTTTGCTTCTTTTTTTCATAAAGTCTGGATGATGCAAAAAGAAAAAAAAAACATAAAAAACAAACAAAACACACAAAAACTAAAGACACATTAAAAAAAAATAGAAGAAATACTCAACAAAAATTTTACAAACTTTCTTTGAATTTTTTTTCATATTTCGTCTTCAGGCCCCGATCTCTTTTAAACAAGATGATCAGGAGCTTTGATTGATTCCTGGGAATACGGAGAGATCCCAAATTAAGGAGCAGATACGGATACCCATGTATGAATTATAGATGCATCTTCCCCGAGGCATCCACACTGACTTTCACACTGCCTAAAAAGAAGATATACTAGAAGCCCCTTAATGTTTAAGTGATATGAAAATATATTTTAAACTTGTTCCAATTTTTTATTTTTTTGACAGAGGAGACTCCAATAGTTCTACTTCCTGTAGATATGCTGTATTAATGTTTTTACCAGCACTGTCTAATAGAGGCTCTGGGTAATTAATATGGCGCTTGCTTTCTATTTCCATTTAAACGACTCTCACACATATACCCTATCCAAACTCATGAGCAACATAATTTTACTTTACACTTTGACAAAATCTATAACAATGTCAATAAAAAGATGTATCGTGCTTTTTACAGGGAATATTTGAAATGACGGCATCTTTAAAGCATTTATTTTCCCCATTTTGCTGTAGTTAAGTTGGTCAGACTGCACTGTACACCCACAGAGATGAAGAAAAAAACAGAAGAAAAAAACAAAACAACCACACACTATCTTATTATCTCAGAATTACAGTACAAATACAGGTTCATGCACACAATGAAAGCCAGCTTCCCAATATTCAATATTTTGGTTAGTGTCACAACATTGTTACAATGCTCTGTTGTGTATACGGGCTATTTTTTTCCACACATGAATATCAAAGAGAGAGAGAGAGAGAGAGAGAGAGAGAGAGAGAGAGAGCAAAAGATGTCTTGTGTGACAAGAACTGCTAATAACTGCTGCCTGATCCGGGCACTTTTCTCATCACGCACTGCAATTGTTTCTTCCAAAACTGTGCCATGCCCAGTGTGCTTGTTGCATTTGGCCCCAGCCAGTGTCCCCTGAAATGTAAAAGAATAATGCCCAATGTGCAAAATCCTCAACCCCGTATTGCACCTCGGTCTCAGTTCAAAGGAGGTTTGCGTCAGGAAGAAAAAGTATTTTTATTAATAGACTTGCATCATAACTGATCTAATTTTTGCCTTGTTTACCTAAAAAAAACAAAAACTTGGATTCATAGCCAGAAGAAACTGCAGGTCACTGAGAGTAGAGTACAGTAAGATCATTATCACTGCTAAACGACTGGAAATCATTTTCAGCATAATCCGTGTCTGTGCTGGCATGTAGCAGTGGTGCTGCAGATATTTTACAATCCGTCCTCCAAACAAGAAGATTCCACAAGATTCCTGTAAAATGACCCGATTACAACTTTGAGAATATTCGAGTAGTCTTTTGTAAGTCTGGGTTCCCATGGAGAAAATATTGTTTCTCCACGATGACCAGGACCATAAGTCGGTGGTCCCCTTGCAATATGAAGTCTCTGTTCCTGCAGTGTCCACAAATACAAAACTCCCGGTACTGAGTCAAAGCAAGCGAAAAAAAATAAAAACGAAAAAACAACAGAGATCCCGTCACCTCCCGTCAACAGCTCAAGTCCCCGTTACTCAGAGCTTCCCGTAGCTCTACCCTAACAGCTTACGAGCCTCATAACACATTTCAAAGAGTTGCCAAAGTCATACGATGCTGGCAGATGAGTTTTGTAATGACAGTAACAGCAACAATAAAATTAACAATATCAATAATAACAATATTTGCCCCAAAGGTACCTATACACAAAGAGCATGTTTTTTTTTCTATAAGTACAAAGAAATCCACAGAATGATACTATATACAACCTACAATAAATACTGTGTATCATATATTTTACTGTTTGAATGGATGTATGGGGCGTAGTGGGGTTTATTCGTAAGCCTCTTTTTTCTCAGTTTCTCAGCTTTTTTTTTCGGTTTGTGGATTTTTTTTTTCACGCTGCTACTTTCATTGAGTCGCTCCCAGTTTTCGTGGGGTGGGGGAGGGTTGTGTTTGAGGGTGGGGTGAGGGGGGTGCTTCAGACACAAAGTCTGGCTCCTCATGTCTCTACTTCCTGCTGCTCCCTTTCCTCCTCCCCGTCCCTGTGATGTCGGCGGTTGCGAGGTTTCTTCTGCTCCTTGAGCTCTTTCAGGTCTTTGGCCTTAAGGGGGCCCAGCAGCGGGTCTCCAAACTGCCAGTAGTCCTGGCAGTACTGATTAATCAGGCTCATCTCTGGCTGGCTCAGGATGGTCAGCAGGTCCTTGTACTGGCCTGCGCTGGGGGTCCACTGCGTGCTGCCGGAGTGAAAAGAAGACGCCATCAAACCTGCACCGCCCTCCACCAGTGCATTGTTGACAGCCCGGCTTGACAACACCACCAACTGCAGCTTGATCAGCGTGTGTTTGAAGTTCTTTTCTGTGGCCGTGCATTGGTACAAGCCAGAGTCAGAGGGCTGCAGAGATCGCACCAGCAGGCCTTGCTCTGTCTTCAAAATCCGACCGTCTGAGCGCATCTGCAAAGGGAGGAGAACAGTCCATCAGCAAAAGTAGTGTGGTAACCTGTGCAAAGATACATGTGCATTGACTTGGTTCACAAAAATAACAAAAGAAATATCTTAATGAAGTTTTGTTTATGTAAGTAGATGTGGCCAACATCATATAGATTTTGTCATTTGTAGTCGTCATCCTTTTGTTTCCTTAATAACTGTAGCTTAATTTTTCTTCCATTCAGCCATTCCCTTGTGTTACTTACATGTCTAATTGTCTAATGTGTAGGAATAGCGATATGGACGAGTGACAAAAAGTGCAGTTCCTCTAGTGGCCACTTGAGGTTGTCTACAAAAGTGAGTCGCCTCTACAGGGTGTTTAAAAAAAATTTTTTTTACAAAATAAATTAAAATTCTTTGATAAATTAAAAGTTTGGGTCTTTTGCAGTTACAGGTGCAGACTAGGCTGTTAACTGTCTGCCAGGCTTCACCTCAGTTACTTCAAGTCATTAAACCGGATCTTTTGAGTATATTTGTGGTGTTGGTGCATCTGTGCACTGGCTTTGGTGATACGAATTCTTGTATTATGTTTGCCTGTTACTTAGTAAAACCGGTACACTAACTTCGCAAACAAAGCTGACAACAATAATCGTAACGGCCAAAGTTAGAAAGGCTTCAAAACGGCAGTCAACAAATGAATTTATATCAGTAGATCCAACAATTTGATTTCCATCTATTGCTCCAAACCTGTGTGACTGTTGGAGGCAGAGTTATTAATGTGCTAGTTTTAGATTTTAAGATCAGCAGAAATGAGGATGCTTACATTTGAGAGCATGATAGACTTTCACATAGTAACAGCAAACTCATCAGTTTTATAATAACTATAAAACTGAGTATTTGATATTGTCAGCATTACTAAATATAGGATTTTATCAAATATATTTAGAAACAGGTCTTATCCTTTGAAACGGAACAGATGGAAACGATCCATTATAATATGCTGAGTCTATCATGTACAACCGATTGGATATCTTATTGATTTAATTGCATTATTAATTGCATTTCTCTCTTTTGCACTTCAGGCTGAATGTGTGAAGCTGATCCTGTTTATGTGTTCCAGCATTTGATCTGAGCTTCACTCTTTGTATTCTTATATCAGGGTGTCCTCACCATTGGTCATGAGGTAAAAAGAAAGCAAAGCCAGCAAAAATTGTGAATGAACCTTTCCTAATGAACTGGAACTAGGCCTGTATGTATATCCACATAGAGAAATCTGATTGGATAAGGGG
>VUQR01003609.1:45434-63966 GCA_015108515.1 Hemichromis elongatus
GTTCCATACTGGTCAGCTGGCACTGCGCTAATGCGGGAAAGCAATGCCAGTGATTTACACCCGCCGTCTTGACCCACAGAGAGAAGATCGCCTTTCACTGGTGGCAACTGTGTGGCCTGGACCTGACTACATGACCTTGGGCAATGGAACAGAGGACACTGGCTTCATGAGAGCTACAACAGATGATAAGACATCCAAACCTAACACCACTGAAACTTTAAAATCATGAAATGGCTGAAATGTGAAAAAAGCGAGAGCAGATGATCGTTTTGTTGATATTTTGCTTAGCTTGGCATCGATCCCACATATCAGCACACTGCCAACTTAAGTCATAGTTTTCATTTTTAAATGGTAATACAATAACCATTTTTTTTATTATTGCATGTCAGACGTATTTAGATTTAAAGCCACTAATTCCTCAGTGGAGGATTAAAATATTAATAGTCACACATTATTGAGCCCATCGCAGTCCTAAGAAGGAAAAATTCCTAGTTATTCAACCCATTCAGCTGAACTGTGGGAAAAAGGCAAAGTGACAAGGACACTTGACCTGACCTTCTGGTTATCACTGGCTAACAATAAAAAGCTCCTTACAAAGTATGCCAAACATAAGCACAAAAAAGATCATATAAGGAGAAATGGGAGAAAAGATGAAGAATCCATATGGGATGACACCGCTCTTGCTAGAAGGAACTGTGCTGGACCGTGCCTGCAAACCCATGTGACCAAACCCAGACGATACTTACTGATCAAAGCTGACACGCTATTGAGCTTCGGGTCATAGGAGCACTTTCCTTTCCCAGATTCTACTTTGCCCGGCTCCAAATGGAAGATTTCTTCCTGAAATGGAAAAAAAAAAAAAATCATACAGAGATGGCAATAAATTCAACACTCTCCATCTTGTCACTGTGATTCCCTTGTGTTGGGAAAATGAGGCAGCATATGCGCTGCCTCTGATTCCTGCGGGACCTATAGGTCCTGATGGGGGATGAAGTATCAAAATAATGAGTGCGTGTTCATACAGAAAAAACACATGCAGGAAAAGTGATGGATTTCTAATCCATCTCCATGCCACTCTACTGTCGAAAACAATGTGTTGCGGTGCTGCTTCTCTCGGCATAATAAGCTGCATGCCAAATATCTCTCAGCTTCTCGGTGCCGATGGGTGTGCAGGTCGACTGCTGACACCTGCAATCCAGCAAAGTGAAAACAAGTCTGCAATGGAGGCTGGATGACTGATGCTCACTGCTCATGGCATCCCAGCACGCAAGCACCGAAAGGTGATTAGCAGGAATTTGCGTATGATAGAGGGGGAAATGAAACAGTGGCATGCGATGACATGTCCTGCAGCTCCGCCGCAAAAAACCAGAGCACATCCAATCCCTATTTTTTTACTCCCAGCGGGCCGAGATGAAGACATCTCTGTCAGTGTCCATCAGCACTTATTCAGGAGCACTGTGCCAAACTCTCTTCACTAGATCATACATGCACCCCTTTACATCATCTTTGATTAAAATCACCACTTGTGCCGATAAGTAGATGCTGGCAGCTTACTCAAAGCCATGTCGGAGAGTGAAAAAAAAAAACAGTCACAAACATTTATGTGTACTGAAGGGAAACTGTGCCTTGAATGTGTTTTTACAACCCTGCCATAAAATATGACCCTTGAGAAAAGGTTGAAACATGTGTAGAAAATGAATCGGCCTGAAAAAAAAACAAACAGCTGAAACACTTTCAAAGTGTCCCACTTCACATAAAGCCCTGTTGTCCTTCAAAAGTCCCTCTCTGTGTTTTAAAGTCCTTTGAGAGCTCAAACAGAGAAGATATGTTGAAGTATGTGACTCTTTTATTTCCTGAGCTCCATAGCTAGTTGGCTACAGATGGCTGGCGTTTGCTCTAAGCTAACAGAGCCTGCTGTGGGAGTGGGTCAGATGCTGACTATTCCTGTCGCCTCTGTGGGAGAGCCTGAATAACATTCCTAGAGAAGGCGGAGGGCTCTTTGGGGTGAAGGACTGCTGGGTGTGACACTTTCGATTGTCTGATATGATGAAGAAGAATGATTTGGATATCTGCTCTTTACAGCCCCAACTAAATGCTGAATAAAAATGACCGTGTCATGCATTGAACAGCAGCAGAAGCCTGTTTAATTAAATGTGGGCCTTGTATCTTTTGTTTTTTTTACATACTGATAAGCCATTTCCACTTGATTAGCCGGCTCTCATGCAAAATGTGGCATTTAACACAGATGCAAAGCACCAAAAGGACAAAGGCTAATAAGACAAGGCGCTCAGACGACAAGACTTGCACAAAGGAAATGTGAATGAAACACGGAGAAAAACGAAGCGACGTGAAATGAAATACATTTTCAAATTACACAAAAAATGTCGAGATCGTGCGGGGACTGAAAAAGAATGCATGGCAAATGTTACAGAGACGAACAAATGATGGCCGGGTTAAAGATGGTATCGACAAAATGGTCACAGACACAAAGAAAGGGAGCATGCTGCTGGTGATCAGTTCGTGCAGACAGGGCCCGCATCGCACCTTGAGTCCGAGTGTCTCGTGCACCGCGCTGGGTTCAGCTGCGCGGTTAGCCCTTCCTCTGGCTTGGGCCATCTGCAGATACATGGACGTCTAAAACAGGAAAAAGCAATACATTCTGGGCGTTACACTGCTGATGACGAGGGATCGAGGCCTTTCATGACCTTGCTGCAGATTGCTTGAGCCTGTTCTGAAACTCCCTAAACTCCGAACTCCTGACATCGATATAATACAAGCGCGTAGGGAAAGTATAAAGAAATGTGAATGCGAGACTGTGCAGGGAATGCGGGTTTCTTTATTGGACCAGATGGTGGAAAAGGCAACAATAACAGTTCTCTATCCTGTGGTTTAGTCAGTAAAGGCTGTCACAGTATGCCGCATACACACCCCTAAAATCTGCTGGCATGGCAAAACATTTAGCTACGAGTCTTTAAGCGCATCTTAGGAATGTTTCTTGTCAAGGTAAAATCAACTGATAGAAATTCATCTGACTCAACAATGACAAAAGTAAGCGTTCCTACAGTATGTGTTCCAGGGATATGTGTGTGTGCATGCGTCCGTGCAGAGTTTGCCCCCTCTTGTTTTTACAGTTGTGGTTTTACTCCACAGACCAGCTGAGAAAGGTGCTCAGGGGTGTATGATTTGGACCTGTCAGTGTGACGGAGAAAATAACAGCCCTCTCATTAATGCTCTAGAACTGGAACATTCCACTTGCACCCCATAATGGGAGCTCCCACTTGCAATTACCCAGCATCTCACATGGTAGAGGCTGGCGGGTGGCCGGGATGGATGCGTGAAGGGGTGGAAGGATAGGTGAGTGACTGGGTGGAAGCCCTTCATTAGTAACAAGCTGTATGCAGCAAGGGGCTCGAGCAAGCTGTGCTTGCTGTTGCGAGTTCTCTGTGATCACAAGGGAGTCAAATAGGAAATTTACTTTTTATTTATTGCCTTTTTATAAAAGTCCCCTGGTCGCAATTAGGGAACGAGTGTGATATTTAAAGAAAAGTGAGGTGTTAAAGAGGAGTACGGCAACGTAGCGGCCTGGCTAGGTTTACGAAATTCAAGAGGTCCCATTAAAGATTGAGACTAAACAGAGTAGCTCTAACAGCACACTGGGGACAACAGCTGTGTGCTGGTGAGGCTGGTGTGCTGGCTGTTTTGCCATATGGGGACACAGGGCACCACAAGCAAGCTTAACGATGGAGCAAAATCATCATAAAGGGAGCTTAGTGTAGGGTGGATGGAGAGTAAGGCAAACCACATCATTCATGATGTAGATGGAGGAAGCTTTTTATGCTGCTAAGATCAACTTCTCGGCCTTGACATTCGTTTGTGATTCTAACCTGAGTTTTGCGTCCGCGGTTGACAAAGGTGCAGACCGGATTGTAAGCTCCTGTCCCACAGACGTACAGGTGAGTCCGGTTCCATGGCTCAATTAGACGAATGAAGTTTGAACACTCCTCCTGGAAACACAGACGTTGAAGGAAATTAAATAGCAGTTCATAGTTAATTTTTATTGCCGGACCTCCTGCTGATTTACCGAATGCTCACTGATTCTTATTAAAACTTAAAAATCTGCCAGTAATAATGTGCTTCTATTTGTATTTGGGCAATATATCAAACTATCAGCCAGCAGTGCTGTGCTCCCGAACCCAAGCTGGCACAAAGGAGAATTCTGGGCTTCTCTGCCCCAATCCTGTCTCATTGGCTAGACACGAGGGAACCAGATTTTTACTGGGCCAAGTCCAACTCAACAGGTAATTCCATTTACCAGGTTCATCACATTAAAACGGAACAGGAACAGATGAGGAAATTTTATATTTTGAATGCAATTTATTAAAAAAAAAAAGATATATTTAATTTTTTTTAGCCATCAAGTTTAAGGAAACAACCTTACTTGTGCTTTTGGTATGAGCGTTTTCAATGCACATACTTACATTGGCATCTTTCCCACTCACGAGGCACTCCATTCTTCTTTGTTCAGGCACCGGCCAGTGGATCTGCAACAGTGGGAACGTGGGACATTTTATTGCTCCAGCCCAAAACGTTATACATCACTGGCATTTATTGCATATTTGGATTAAAATTTTAAAAGGGATATCCACCAAGGCTAATATAAGTCCTGTTGGGATTGTCATAGCCCAGTTACAGTGTTTTAATGAACCGCACCAGAAACAAAAAAAAAGAAGAACAAAAACTCGATGTGAACAAACCAAAATGTCTGCTGCTGGGGCAAGAGTGGAGAACATTTCACTTTTGGGTAAAACTGCTGTAAAGGGGCTGGCTTTATCCCACAGTAACAGCCCATTATAAGGCCCAAAGGGAGAAAAGCATGGCAAGGGTCTTACAATACGTGGGTTTTTGTTGATGTCATGGAGGTCCAGGGACAGGATGTGGTCCTTGCTCCCAACATACATCCGATCATGATCCTCATCCATACGAAGGATCCTGTAGTCCGATGTATTGAGGAGGTAGGCGAAGTGATGAGCGTTACCGGTGGATCTCAGCTCTGAAACAGACATCCATTGGTTACTGACAGCTGCAGCTACATGTGCGCATATTCGCGCACACGTGTGCATGCGCAACTGACACATTCCTCGTGCCACTCCTCCGCGGACTTATCTGATGGTTTTCCACCGACACTCGTGTAACTGAGCACCGCTCATTAGAGACAAGTGCTACTGAGTGTCTGTCAAACAGCACTGATGGCTTAATACCTCCTGAGTGGATCAAAGGATCTAGAAAGTCACTCGTTAGTGGCAATCTGTGGGAAGCCAGCAAACACAGAAACAGTAGACTGACGGTTAGATATGATGCTCATACTACATAGTTTATAGAACAGGGTAAGGCACAACATTTCATTGCATGCTTGGACACCATTCTCCGAAGGTCAGACAAGTGTGAGCTTTCAGTAACACAATGCAGTTGACACGTCCTCGCATGTCTACAGTAACCCAATCTCCCTATAGACTGTGTTGGAGTGTTTGTTTGGTATGTTCTGCTTCGTTCAGCAACCAAGTACAGGCAGAGCAAAAGGCCACTGCTAAGACAGCAAAGGCCCAGTGTCCCACCATATGTAAACACACTCCTTTGCAATCTATAGGGTTAGAAGCCTTATAGGCTGGCACTCAGATATTGTTGGACAAACACAGAGGTTTCACTCAAGTGGCAGGAAAGTTCCCATTCCCCATTTAGCCTTATTCTACAACCGAGAGATCACAGGCACGCTTTGATGTTAACCCAGATTTAGCCACCAGAAGGAAACCCGAGGATAAACTGTTAGATGCAGTTGACTGGTTAAATGTGACATAGTTGAACACAGGTGTGCCAGCGTATTATTAAAGAAGCAACAACACACACACTGTAGCTTTATACATGCCAGTTAAAGATTATTTTTTTAATGATCTCTGTATGTGTAGTCATGTATTGTAGGCTTACTATGAGGTTCTTAGGTGTTTCTGAAGAAGAGGTCTGGCCACCCAAGCATGCAAAGACATCCACATGTCCACCACTGGTCCTTAAAATAAACACCATCTAGAGACCTTTTTAAACAGACTCCCTATGGAATCTGATATTGCCAGTCTTTGGAGCCAGATCTAAATTTAGCACAGGGTTACGTCAATAAGCAAAGATTAATAGCATTAGATATTCTATATTTATACAGTTTGATTTAATAACTGTGCCCACCAATGGAACTCTTACAGGTCAGCAGAGTGATTGGCAGCTGTCAGCCCCTCGAAGAAGAGCAGCAACATGTGGCCAGACCCTGTGATTATTTGTGTTGGAGTCTTAAGTTGAATGATGAGTCCCCATACACTCTAGCCAAGCACACACTGGGTAAGAATGCATTGTGCGCACACACACGCACACATATACACACACATTCCGAGGGCCAGTCGAGGAGCCCCCCCCTTCTGAAGCAGGTTGTCAGCGACTTCTCAGTGTATGTTTGTTGTCAGAGAGAAGCTGGATGGGACAATCTGTCAGCCGAGCAGGAAATGTGAACAGCGCAATGCAACAACGCGGCCTATTGAGAGGCGCACATTAAGAAACAAACACGTGTTCGCTAATCTCATAGTTATCTGACAACATGCAGACAGTCCAGACTGACTTCTATGCCACAGCTAGAATTTACCCCAAACGCTGTGCCTTTTCTCATGCCTTTGTCCTTTGTACCCACATGTCATGTGGCCTTCACCATGGACATCACCTTTTGGAAATCCAGCCGATTTAACTACAACAGAACCTGGCTACAAAAAGGCGCGCCACTCCACCTACTGGATATCATTGCCTTTTCTGTCATTCCTTCTCAGCTCAATCCCAAAGTCAAACTTCACCTCAGGCGGGGCGACGAGGCATTGTGCTTGTTTGACATGTTGATCGAGGACATATAATGGCAGCAGACTGAGCTTGGCTGCCAGGTCAGGCCGCACAGCATGTCTCTGGGCTGAGATTGGTGCCCAAGCAAACACTCAATCACAATCAGTTCGAAGACACATGCAGAGAGGCTACACTTTTGAAGAACGCCAGTTTGGAGTGTGTGTCCTTTTTTGTTTTGTTTATGCCCATACCTAAAAGATAAAGGAAAATTTGTGGGGTTGGGTTGTATTTCCCAGAGAGCAACAAAAGCTTATGTTTGCTACACGACCCATTCGTCTTAATTTTCTGCCACTGAGCTGCATCTAATCTCCAGACAATCCCCCGATGTTTTTCAACCAGTCACATTTTATTGAGCTTGGATATATTAGACTGCACACTCAATTAGCCGTTTTCCCGGACTTACCTACAGATTTGCAGCAGCAGATTACAGTTTTGCACAGGACAGGCTCAGAGTGAACTACTTGTGCTCTTTTGCCATCCACATTAGAGCATGACAGCATTTTCCACATGCAGACTTATCCGAGAGATTTAAAAGCTGGGAGCAGAGTGTGAATACGTCTATCACAGCCAGATAAACTCTTAAAGTAGTCCATTACTGCCTGTATGGCTTAGGTCCGCTCTGGGGGGTCTGCACACATGCACACACACACACAGCAGGGGCTTTGTTTCAGGACCACACCACTTCTCCCTTGTGAAACTGCAATGGCTCTATTAGGAGGTGAAAGTAAGCCGGTGGGGCAACCTGATCCTCAAGCTCAGTGTCTCTCCCATTCCTCATTCACTTAGGTTTTTACAGTAGCATGCCTGCACCTGCGCACAAATGAGAGAAGGTCACTTTATGACATTTTTCCTATTTTCAGTCTTTTTTGTTCATGAAAGAAATGCAGGTGTAGCATAAAGGCAGAAAGTTAAGCTATTTCACAGTAGTGACCTCGGGCATCTCAGTTCCTTTGTGCGTGGCGTTCCGGTCCACTCTCTTCAGTCTGCTGAACACAGACAATCCGCTTCTCTCTCCCAGCAACCCAAGGTGCTCTTGGCTCGAACAGCCCACTGCCTGTTTCCTGCTACTCACTGCATTCTGGCCTCTAAAAGGCCCTCTGCTGATCTTTGAGAAACTGGAAGCTGAGCTGAACAAGACCTGAAGAAATCTAGCCTAGTGGCATCAGAGCAACCTGCTAAAGATGCTGGAGATCTACAAATAATACGAGGTCAAAAATCTACCACGAAGCTTTTGATAAGCTGATATGATGTATATAAACTCAGTCCTAAACTCTGTCACCACTTAGTTGTACTGTTCTCTCTCTTTTTTTATTACTATATTTTAACTGTAAGGGAATGTTGTACTTGTACTTCACTAATTGTGTGAAACAGCTGTACTTACTTTACTGATTATGATTTGACATAAAGTAGTAAATCTCCAAAGACACAAATTTAGATAACAGTCTCATTTGCATTTATACATTGATGTTGTACTTGGAGCTAAAAATGGAGGCTAGAAAGAAGGCTTCAGAACCAAATAAGATTACATATTGACTCTAAGCGTTTGGGATTACTGGTTTCTGCGTTAGGAGGCAAGCAAGATACAATCACAGCTGATTATATCTTGGATCATGGAGCCATTATCCTTATGCTCAGTATACCAGGATCAATATACTTGTTTTACATGGCATATTACTACCAAGTAGGCCAATTACACTTGTTGGGGTCATGCAGCTGAATGTCAGGCTATGGTGTAGGTCGAGTCATATAGTATGCAGAAACATTACAGCTACAGCACAGATACAGCGCAGTGTTAGAAATTAAGTAGGCACCTGGGACTTCATGTCATGTCAAGTCAAGTGGCTTTATTGTCATTTTAATATAAGCAGTTGTACAGTGCACACTGAAACGAGACAGCGTTCCTCCGAGACCATGGTGCTACATATAACAGACAAACGACAAAGCACCACATAAAGTGCAAGCGTGCAAAAATGTCGTAAATATAAATAGATTAATTCACTAGCTGGGCCCACGTCCTGATTTTAGGTTTGACAGCATTTTAGTAGGTTAAGGTGAATGCTTGGACGTGAGTTGTGCTGCGGTTTGGGGAAGGCCTCGAAGGGGACTGGCGACAGCTCCCGGGCCTGGCAGGTCCCCATGCACTAAATAGAAGTGAAGAAGTTAAAGAACTGAAAACAAGGAGGGAGGGTGGGGCACGTAAACGAGAACGAACAGCTTGTGGAACTGGGGGAACCTATAGAGATGACAACCGGAAGGAGTGTGTTTGGAGGCGTGGTCCCGCTCCTGAAATTCCGATACATGATCACCAATAGTAGTTTTCTTGATTTTAAATAAGTGAGGTAAAGCTATCCAACAGTTTACAAAAAATGGAATTAGGTTTGAAAAAGCCAAAAGATTCTTATAGCAAACTTTGATTGTTTTTTTGTTTTTTTAGTTTTGTTTTAATCTGGAGGGTCAGGACACCTTGAAAACTGTGACATTCTGCAGATTAATATACTAAATGATTTGCCAAAGAAAAAAAGACGATGCTAACAGATAATAAAAATCACTATCAGACCAGACTGGATACTCATTTGCAATAGTAGCGATCGCAACACTAGCAGTAGTAGTTCACATTCACAACACTGAACAACACTTTAGGAGGGATTTTGTGAGGCCAGTGAAGCTCCTGTTTGAACAGCACTGGACATTAAACAGTTGCAGGTTTTAATCTTGCTGTACATTTGTCAGTGTCAGCCATTCAACTATTAGGAATTACCTGATACCAAAATTAACCAGCTGTTACCATTAAGATAGTGGCTAACAACTATGACTAATAACAAAATGATTTAGCAAAGATTATCAGTCCCGCTGGTCGGTAATGTTAATGTTAGTCAGTGTTAATTTTACAGTAGAGCACAATTATTTGTGCCTAAAACGTGTTCTGTTTGTTTTAAAGGCGCAGTTTGAAGCTGAGAAAAATCTACTAGCAACAAGAGTGAAACAGTGTGAGCCTTTCTTACTAACTCTGTTTGATCAGCAATGCCAAAACCTGTGTAAACGCACAGCACGAAAAAATATTTATTTTTGTTGGTTTTTCTGCACTACAAACTGATATTGAGGTTGTAATTCTAGCATTTTCCTGCAAAATTACCATTGTTCAGTATTTATGGTTAGGATGGACGTTATTAGTGGTTGTCTCATAGCTTTCATGCAGTACCCATCAGACTCTACTGTAGAGCACTTCCTTTTTGCACCCATCTTCACTACCAATCTGAGACTACTTTAAAAAGAGGCGATTGGCTAGGAAGAAAATTGTGTTTAGTTGCACTAAAGGGCCAGAGCAAGAAACATATAGAACACAGCACAGATTCTTTATTTCTTTCTCTTCGCATTCATCAGGTTAATTAGCCGAGTTTAAATTCAGGTTGCTGTGACTGATTACCTGAGTTCCTCATTCACGTGACTACATGGTCTGTAGACTGCAATACAATACAGTTGTTGTGCTGGAAAATAGTGGATGTACCTTGACTGCAACCCTTTCCTCAGACCATTAGAAGTACAAATGTATTTTTCTAAGCTTACCTGGTTAAATGAGGTATAGAAACATAGGGGGAGAAGCATGCCTCACTGTCAGAAAGAGCCAGCCCTTTCCCTCCTGAGAGAATACTTGGCTGCTGACGGTGATCTCCAGGGCTGCAGGCCTGCATGTTATAGCGTATCTCCTGATCTTAAATTAATAGCCAACGGGCCGAGTTTACTTTGGAAATATGTTTGGACAGGCATGGAGCGCACTCCCGAGAGTTCATCTCCAGAAGTAAGAAAGTAAGAAAGCGCAGCGGCTAATGCCGACTTATATGAAGTGATTTCCCACCATGCCGTACACGAGGGAGCGAGGAGACGGGATTTTACGTATCATATTCAACTTTTAATGCGTCCTACCTTGCAGTGTGCTTCGGTAACATAAGAACTTCCTCTCATTAAAGCAGCGATTACTGTATCCAGCGTAGCTTAACAGTACGCGGCACGTCCCACTCATAACTTTCCTGGCAAATTCATAGCAAGCGTCGGATAAGTGATTGGATCATGGAAAACTTCAGACTGTGTGTTTAAACAAAACAGTGACAGCGAGCGAGAGAACTGAGAGGGCCTAAATACACATCCTGGCACTTGCTGGCCATTGCTACTTGACACTGATATGAGTGTTCCACCCCACTGCATATTTCTCTGGTTTCAAATTGGGTAAATTAAAAGTGGAGGCCACTGTGAGTGTCAGTGCATGTTGCTGCTTGAAGCCTGCAGTACTCCCTGTAGAGAAGTATGGGAGGTGAGGAGGAGGAAGAGGAGGAGGAGGGGGATGATGATGGGAAGAGACAAAACTTTGCAGTCCGTTGCTTTGACACTGAGCAGGAAGGGAGCGATGAACAAAGCGGACGAGCGTTGTGCAGAGCAATGATCTCCTCAGTTCACAGCTCAGTGGTTTTCAATTGGGGAACATTTGTGGTTAATTAGAAACTATTGCGGCGGACTGCGCTTCTGCCTGATTAGAGATGGAAAACGCTGGTTATGGTCTATGCAGATCAAACAAGTGTAAATTAAAATAAGTAGGGTTAAATAGACTTGGATTAAATGTTCTGAGGTAGGTGCAATAATAGGTAGTGCAGAAATACCCCATTAGCTCCTGGCATATCACAAACAAGCTGCACTACCTCAGCATTGCCCTTAGGTAGTTTCCAACCCGTCAGAAAGGTGTGTCACTTCACACACACACACACACACACACACACTGGTGATAATTAGAGTGATTAAGAGGGGGTGGGAGAGGTTGCATGCTCTCACACATCAAAGGCAGCACTTGTCAGGAATCCTAGCCAAATATTTGAAAGCTGTCAATGCAAAGAAGGAAAACTCCAGTTAAGACACTCTTATTACTCCTCAAAAGGCACACTTCATTGCAATGATGGAGCGGCACAAAAACAGCTTCAGAGACTTTTCTGGGGAGGGAGGAAAAAAAATGCAGGGTTTCCTAGTTGGCAGTTGGGTCAACTTTTAACAAGGCGCATTAATGAGTTGAGACGCCACAGGCGACAGTGCCGCAGGTTTAAGAGAGTTGCTTGACATGACACAATTCTCATTAATTTGTATGAGTCTAAGTCACTGAAATATTCATAAGAGCCACTCCCTGCAGAGCTGCATAAAGGTGCATTTTATTCTCTCGGGCACGGTTGCGCACCTTGTTTATTATGTTTGCTTATAAAGTGGAGATGAAGCTGAGAATAAGAGTTGAGACTGGGCAAACAGGCTGCTGCTATCTGCTCTAGGATCTGATCTGATCTGATAAGAGGACTGTGTCAATCTATTTTCATCCTGCTGTAGCATGACCTCCTAGTGGCGCTTCTGCAGATTTCTGTTTACCTATCTTCTCAGTCGGTAGAATATGCTTGGCTTTTCTATGAGGGAGTTCATGTGTTTGGAGTTCAGAACATGTTACAATTTATTTAAGCAATCACCTCCAACCTGGAATATTACTGTCTAACTATTGACTTGCGATGTGGTATTTAACTGTTTGGTGAAAAAGAATTTGCACCTCTATGCAAAATAGCCACGAACAGGACATGTAGTTTTGTACAAGACTTTTGTTTTATGTATTTGTTTCATTACGTTTGACTTTGAAGAAATGATTGAATTTGCACAGTAGTGAGCACACTTGGCCTATATCCAGATGCCTGTATGCAAGACCGCCTGTGTTTCCCCTCTTATCTTAATCTAGCACAACTTTCTCACTGCGATATCCTGTATTTGTAGATTAAGGAAGCCTTAATGTAGGGGCACTAACATAGCGATGCAGATTAGGGAGCCCTCTTCTGCTTTAGGACAAGCGGGTACCCACTGGAGGGCCTGACTGCCACCTGCGCGGCCGTCTTTTCAGCAGACTCACTTTTAATCGGCGACTTTCGGGGCCCACAGCGCCTTCTCTTGCTCTCCTTCGACAGCTTCTTTTAACTTGCCTTCATGTCAAACATTTACGCGGCTTATTTGGGTTTGCGTGAGCTGCATGCTTCAAAGCCAGCAGAAGAGTGACAGAGTTGTTAAAGAATGCCTGTGTGATTACTGGAGAGTAGGTCTTAGGTGCGCTGGGCTGCTAAATGAAAAGGAACGATAAAAGCATGAGAACACACCAGCTGCTCGTCTTGGCTCCGTCGCTGTGAGGGCAGAGGATAATAGAAGCGGTCAAAGGCTTGGCCACTGTGTCACATCAGATAGGACATCATTCAGCGGATAGCAAATATGCAAGGGCACAGAATCTAGAGATATGATCTGACCCACTGGTAATGCCAAAGAGTCTGACCCGCAGAGGAATGGTAATCTATTGTGATGGCCCCAAAGCTTCACTGCACCCTGTGTGCGTGTGTTTGTGTGTTTGCGGGGAGGCAGGCTCTGTAGCTTGCTACTAGGGAAGAAAACACAGACATAACAGCGTGCCTGTACAAACACCTGCCCCATATGTGCAAAGCATCAGCACAAGCGGTTATGCTTGCCGTCATCTCACTTCAAATTTGAAACTGACAAGGCATGGCATTAAGATAGAGATTAGACCACAAATCAGTCATTAGCAGTCATGTTATCTTTGCTTTGTTGTCTTGGTTGTCTTCTTTTCTCGTACATGTTGCAAACAGCAAAACATTTTTAAAATTCTCAGAATACTTTTTATGCACACGATCTCCGTATCATCCGAACGAGCTGGAATATGGGTTCAAATTAGGACAGTAGAACAAAATTACATGCACAAATTTTATAGCATTAAATCTATTTGTGCATACAAAGACCAGAGATAGATGCAACTTCAAAAGAAAAAAGGGAATTTAGGAGGCAAGTTACAATGCGGCTGCCTATTGATTATGAAAGCATCGGGATACAAAAGCTCTACAGAGTCCTTGCTTCCTCGCTCTGGAAAATAAAAGTTCTTCAAGGTTTATGGTGTTATTTTGTGAATTCAAAAGCTCTTATTGTAAGCACTGTATTTGAACACCTTGATTCCTGATAAGCAGCATTATTCCTAGAAACAGGAGTACGCACAAAAGCATCTGATACTCCCTCAAATTATTATGGCCATAAACAACAAAAACACGCAAATGAGTGTGTGTGGAGCTTTGGAGTGATTCCATGCCAGCTATTAAAACCACAACAAAGTGAAGCTACTTGGCTATTCATGGCATGCTGTTTGTATTCTGTTGCTCTGAGCTCCCTCACTAGGGAAAAGGTGTGCCCCCCTCTTGTCTCAACATATGTTGAATGTGATCCGTCATAATGGATACGCACTAACAGCGATCTCATATCACACATCATTAACCACCACGTCTGTCCTCACAGTATCCAGAAATCGCACCACCATCGTCTGTGTCGGCGGGAGCCGTGACACCCCACCGTCGTCACCTCGTTACTACCGTGCCCCGTGCCCCCGTCAACCTAGGGAGGCTCACCCACTATATAATTAGGAGCCACTGTCGTGCCCCACCCCTCCTACATCCACACCCCCTCCTCGCTAATGGCATCAATTTGTATTCACTGTCAGCTCTGATGAGCCCTCATGCGGAGAGATGGCCTTATCACAGAGCCTCTGGCTCCCGTCACCTAAGCCTCTCTCCTGCTCCCTGCCAAGTCCGGCGTGCTGATGGACAAGCAGAACGGGTGAGGGAGGGGTGAGGAGGGTGATGGTTGAGGGGGAAGAGACACACATATATCTCCATTGTCATGTAAGCCCTGTAACAGCAGACAGATGTGTTCACGGTACAGAAGCAATGAAAAATCCATAAGCAAG
This sequence comes from Hemichromis elongatus, assembly GCA_015108515.1. NCBI lineage: Eukaryota > Metazoa > Chordata > Actinopteri > Cichliformes > Cichlidae > Hemichromis > Hemichromis elongatus. The sequence continues at coordinate 60,154 of VUQR01003609.1, forward strand.
AACGTCACTCTCTGTATCGCTGCATCTCCCTTCAAACTAGGACCTGCTTTTGGATCCTGCATTCTCTCTCCAAACAGATGAACGTCTTTCCCTCTCGGTCTAGTAGAAACACATGAAAGCTGAGGTTTGGCTGAGGATGATGTGAAATGTGGAGAACTGGTAGGGAAGGAGATCCTCTCTGGAGAGCCTTGATCTAATCGCACACATCTGCACAAACACGGCTCTGTTTTAGCAGACATGTGTTTTATTATCAGTCTCTACCTCAACGGTGACACATCATGCCCCAGACCCATCCTGAGCGTCAGTTCCTGCAATACTTTGGCAAGCTCTTCAGACCAGTTTTGCTCCAAATAAACTAAAACTGTCACCTAATAACTTACTGGTAACTAAAGTAGTCTGGCTTTCTGATTTATATCTGGGGTTATTAGTCAGCAGCACAGATGAAGAAGCCCTCGTTGGAATAAACCTGGCTAAAATCTTTGCAAGCTCCTTTAAACAGTGTTGCTGCTGCCTGAGCCGGGAGACGTGCAGAGGTCAGAGGTCACTGGACAGCAGTGGCAGTGCTTTATGTTCTGGTTTAATCTGGGATTAGCTCAGGGTCAGGGTTATCTCTCCTCAGCCTGAGAGGAATCAGGAAACAGGGATTGCCTCGGGTAAAGTGGCATTACTCGATGGCCGTCCAGAATCTCAATGAGTCTGCTGAATGAGCGCAAAAAAAAGGGGAGTGTATAGGTCGCGCATGGCTCAGTGGGCTCAGGGTTGTAACCTCTCTGCCATCTTTCCAGCTCCAGCTCAGTGGAGATTGGCATTGCAAAAGGCTCTGAATTACTACACCTGGAGAACCATTGAATCACAGGGTTATGGTGTCTGTCTAGCCACAGTTATGTGCATACCTTCTGGTTTCCTGAGGACATTTAGCATGGTAAATTCATTTTAATGCTACTTTTTGTGCAAAGGCCAGACGAGGAAGCAGAGCACACACATTTATAACAGAACAACAAAGATGTCCCACTGCAGAATGAGCAAAGGGATTTAGGGTGAAGCATCTACAGAGACTAAACGTGAAACTCTAAATAAAGCAGCCGCGTTACCTTTAGGATTCCCTTATCGTAATCTGGCAAACCTCAGGTTCATGTCAGACTATAATCCTTACATACGGTGCTGAACACACTCAAAAGGCAGATACACACTCCACCTAAGCGCTCTGCTGTCTGCGCCTGGACGGTGTGCGCACCTGGGAGAAACAGTCAGCTGCGAGACCAGAACAGCCTTACTGTAATGAAGATGGATCTGTCTGAGTCTCACTCTCTGGTTAATGTTGTAGCAAGGCTCTGTGAGAAGGCTGAAATAAATTTGACTGAATGTGTGCCACGCTTCACCAAAAGCAGAAGTAGAACAGAAACAGGTACTGTTAAAGAACAGCAGCCCGTAGAAACTCAGGCTTCGCAACACTCAGCACTACAGACTGAAGTTCAGTTCTGTTCAAACATCCTGAAAGCTGCTGTCAAATTTACCAACAAAGAGATTTTTTTTTAAAGAAGCAGAATCTGTGATGGATCTGTCATGTTTGTAAGAATCTGCTCGGGGGTTTCAATAAAAAAAATATTTACTTTTTTTGTCGTGAATGACACGGTTTCTCATAAATATTATTAAATGCTTAAGTGTGTAAGATTTTGAGTGTGACAGGCACAAACAGTTGCATCAAAGGGCATCAAAAATTCAGGTTTCAGCTCCCACGGGCTGACTTCCAGCTAAGAGGTTCCATTTTCTTTTTGTTGTTGATGTTTTTCATGCTGTGCTATAAAGTAAATCTTCTGCAGATTTACCTTTAAATATCATCAGATTAAGAATAATTTATTAATACCTGAGGAAATTATGTGGCCACACTTTTTCTAAGAACAGTAAGTCACTAAACTAAATTAGATTGGAATATATTAAAAAGTTACAAAATATAGCACAATGGCTTTATTATATGCAATAGCTCAATTATAAATATCCAATTTATAACCCATATTTCCAAGTAGTTTTCATCCAAGGAGCTAATAATTTGTTTTGCAGGGGAGTAACTTTGTCTTAAAAACAGGGATTTCATTGAAAAGGGCTTTCAGAGCACAGCAGGACCACCACGGAGAAAACTATCAGAGAGACGTCTTAGTGCAACAATTTGTCCCAGTTCTCTCAGGTGCATCCTGACAGGCTAAAGGAAGATTTACAGTTGAACAGACACAGGATATAGAAACCTAATGTATCTGACACCAGTGTGTCGCTGACATGCCCCGTGGTTATGAATGCTTTATTTGTCGAGCCAGTGTGGGGGTCACGGTGTGGGAAGCCAGTTGTTCCTGCCCCTTCCTGAGAATGACATGAAGGCAGGACAGATTGTGACAGCAGCCATTGTGGCTCTGCTCCAGGTCTCTTCCTCCCACCAGTCTCCCACTGCTCCCTCATCCTGGGTAAGTGCGCACGGTGCCACCTCAGTGCTTGTCTTCCTGTTTCTTGGGTGGGCAGGCTTAAACAGAACTTGTAGTCAGGAAAGCCTTTGCCATTTTCTTTGCCATTTGGAGCCTGTATAGTCATCAGTCACCCTCGACATGAGCCACATGATGTTGATAGAAGCAGGACGTCCCCCCTCTGCCCGTCGCCTCTCTTTTAACAGGGGCAAATGATCAGCTGAGTTCCAGTGTGCCCCTGATTCCCAGGCCTCGGGGACAGGAAGTGGGATTAGTGAACAAATCCCGTTTTTCCACGCGCATGTCAGCAGCTTCATTGCATTTTGCCTAATCACTTACTTTCTCTATTTAAAGGGCGCTCATCTGAAATGAAGGAGATTAGCCTTTATAAACAGCTTTGTGTTTTCGGCTGTCGCTGCCTCACTGGGACCGTTCACCAGGCTAAGCTTTAAATGAGCTGTACCCCAAACACATGCACCCATGGGAACCAAGGGTCACAGGGCTAACTCCTTCTGAACTGAACTAACAGTTCAGTGGCTTCTAAAGGAAACCCACGTAGAAGTTACAAGTCAGCAAGAAGCTAAACTGTGACTCCATTATGCTGTCTGATGATATAAGCCTGCTGTTCCTAAACCGTGGTTGTTTTAAAGGGGCTTCTAAGGCTCTGCAATCTTATCCTGCTTCTAAGTCAGAACAAGATAATAGGTTCTCTTAAGACCCTAGGAATCAGTGTCGGTGGGATACACTGCCCCCAACTGACAATTTACATTTTAAGTCAAAAAGACAAAATAAGGAAATCAATAAATAAGTAAAAGCTGAAACAGAAAACAAGTTATTATGATATCAGGAACAGCTCATTTCACATCATCTGTTCAATGAATTTGTACAGTATCCATGCCTAGTTAGTCTGATAGACTTTTTTGGGGAGTTGGCTCTTTGCAGTCTTCTCCTACATGCTTCCTCTGGCCTTATCTGTGTTCAGACTGTTATTTTGGCCAACCGTGCTCTATTCCCATGTAAGGTGGTGTTAAGGAGATAGTGGCTCAGAGGGTGGGTGGTGGTTTGCAGGGTCAGCGGGTTTACCAAGCCGATTTAGCCATCCCAGTTTGTCACTGGTAATCTCCCGACAGCTAACAGGATGTTAAAATCAGCCTGATAACTGCTCAGATGGATAGAGAGTGAAGCAGACAGAGTGGGTGAGAGAGAGATGTGTTCGACCTCCTCCCTTTGTATCTTTCAAACTTACTGATATCATGCGTAGCATGCACGTATACATGATGGGCCTCAGCTTCGACAAGCTGGGATGTTAGAAATGGATCTTTTGGTTTCTGGTTGGGGGGGGGGGGGGGCGGTTTGGGGCCCC
>VUQR01003609.1:69635-82935 GCA_015108515.1 Hemichromis elongatus
GCCGTAATTTTTTTTTTTTTTTTTTGTTTGTTTGTTTGTTTTGTTTTTGTTGTTTTTTTGGGGGGGGGATGGGGGTAAAAACAATTAGAGTCATTGTAAACAGCATGTTTTTAAAATGTAGGCAAAAAAAAAGCTTAAGTAGCAGATGCATTTAAGGATTTAAGGATTCTGGTTAAAGCATACAACTCTGGTAAAGATGCCCCTGGTTCTGCTGGAGGCTTCTTCCTGTTGAAAGGGAGTTTTTCCTTCCTGCTGTCGCCATGTGTTTGCTAATGGGGGATAAGGTGACTGTCGTTTTAAATTTTTGCTTTGTAAATAAAACTAAATTGACTGAAATTAAGTGAATGGATGGGAGACAGAAATTTCCATCTATCAATTATCTACCCCTTAACCTTGTCTGGGTTGCAGAAATATGCACACCTTACTTTTTCAGATGTTATTTCTCACAATGAACCTCAAGGCCCTTTTAAAATCAAAACAAGCAAGAGAGAGATTGAAAACCAAGGCTGCAGATGGAAGCTTTACTAAAAAGCAGTGTATTTCACAGGCTCACTTTTTTTCATAACATCCACCTCTTGCTAAACCTAATTTATGAAAATATATTTTGAGCCACATCGAAGAGATGAAGATTATAAATGTCTGGTAACTTACATCTCTTTCGGTAAACATTTAGACGAGAATATTAGAGAATGTTAACAGCAGACCTCGTGTGTGAAGCCCTAACGACTTAGACAAAAGGAACGACAATGTCCGCAGGCATATCAACAGATATTTAACAGCACATGAAAGCATCCTTCACAATGAAGGCACGGATCATAAAGGAGAATTAAAAAGGAGAGGAAACCCTGTGACAGGTAAAGTATCAGGTGTGTCAGTGATTGTTTGGGGTCGTGACAGCTCTTTTCAGAGCTCGCTCAGACTTCCCATCTGATTAATGCATGAAAGTGAATTTTCTTGACATCTCGAGAGGCATTGCCGAGCAGCTGAAGCACATTGCTAAGAGAAAGAAGTGTGGATGTGTTAAACCTGGAACGATACACGAGGCAGAGGTAGGCTTCAGCTGTGAAAAGACTCATCGCTGCATCTATCAGCAACTCTGGTGTCTGCGTGTTAAAAGCTGTTTCAGAACTTGACATAACTTGGTTGTTAGATTTTGCAAGTTGCTTTGGCAAGAATAGAAAGAGAATAGAAAGCCGATAATATGCAACCTAAACTAGGTATAATTTAAATATCCCAGGTTTTATCATCGTCTGTTGACTTTATTTCACTGAGCTTTCATGTTCTGTTGCCTTAGTTTCATCCAAAAGACACTCCTGCTTTTCCCTTAACCATGCAAATCATAATAAACTGAGTCATTGTGTAATTACTTCTGACTGCGCTTTTAGTCTCTGATGCCACTTTTTTTAATGTGCAATGTGAGTCACAACTACAGGCATAGGGTATCTATGTCCAAACAGATGACCACAACCACTGCATTAACACACATGCAACAAGTGCCTTCCAAGTGCCATCACTGCCAGTGTAAGCAACGCCCAACTTTTTTTCCTTATTTCTAGTGTGATGCTTTTGTAGAACGTATCACATCCCCTAAAAAAATATTTTGCTTGAATGTAGAGGTGATTTAGTTTAGAGTCCAGCACTAGTGCTAATACAACAAACACATAGGCAAGCTTTACCACGGGCCTCAACACAAGAGTTAATTATGCCCAGAGCGTATCACCAGAAGCACAGCATCTCACCTAGCCATAGTTTATCTCTCCACTGCTAATTTGTTCCGATCAATTACCTTTGGAAAAAGAAGGCTTCCAAATTTACGGGCACAGGAAGGGGCTGTTTATTCATTCCTGCTCTTTTTTTGTTTGGTGCCAATCTTTTAAATATTCCCTTGGGTTGGTTTTGTGCTGGGAGGCCTCCATTAAAAACCCATCGCTCACCACGGGGTTCAGCATGTGACAGAGAAGGGCGCCTGGACCCCCTGGAATCTCTCTCTCTGGAACCTCTTGGAAAAAAGGGGAGGTTAACTGACTTAATTACGGGCTTTAAAACAGCAAACACTCATCACAGTTGAGCAGGATTACTGAGATCTGTATGACAGCGTTATGAACATACAGAAGAAACACTTCCAAGGTGGGTCATGATATCAGTGGTGACCCACCTGAGGTGGACCTGAGAGCTTTGTTTTTCTTTTCTCTAGAAGAAATACAACTACAGTGACACAGAAATGCATTGACTGCTCCCTGATTCCACACAACTGAAGCTGAAGTCCAGTTAAATGACAAAATATGGACACATCCCATGATGTATGATTACTGACTGGGCGTTCTGTGTTTATAGCTTTACTTTCTATCCTGGAGAGCTCATCCAACAAACTTCTAAACTTTCTGCAACTCTATTCCTGACTGTGCAGCCTTGCTGTGTTCTTTCAATTCCACCCTGAAAGATAAAACATAAGCATGTCAAAACTTGGGAAGGCAGGAGAAGAGGAGGGGGTAAAACCTGATCCACACTGTAGCCCATGAGAGGAACTTTGGACTGACTCGGAGCTCAGAGGGAAAGAAGTGGGAGTGAAATCCTAGCCCACTCTGTGCCTGCCTCTCTTCCTCTCATCCCCTTTTCTCTGTCTCGGCCTCCCTCTGTCAGAGCGCTTCATCTTGGACTCTAGGCTCGTTTGTCTTCTCGCAGAAAAGAAATGCAAAGTAGGCTGCGCCGAAACTCTGGGAAACGCCACAGGGCGTCCCTCGAGGGGGGAGAAATTAAATACGGCCACTAAGATCCACACAGTAAAGTGGCAATAAAGTATTCATTAACCCACCATTGAAGGGCTAAGCAGGAAAACAAGCAACTGAGTTAAGAAGTCAAACAGGGACTTAGAACACACAGTAACACCACGCTCTTTCATCTGAAGATTTACAAAACAATGAGAGGCTTGGAGAGCTCATGAGCATCTACATCTCGCCCAGAGAATCAAAGAAAAGGATGACAGAACAAAGTTACCAACACCAGGGCATTACCAAATAGTTTCACAAATATTTCCCTTACTACTCATAATCCCCTCTGCTTTTATATTGCAACACATCTCCCACTGTTGATCTGGCAGCGTGCCACAGTGGAGTGCAGGATGTAAACAGTCTCTTTTCCTCTTGTTGATTTTCATTTTCCCATCTGAGGACCTCATTTTTCACCTCCACTCTAAATCGCTGTCCTCTCTTTAGGGCGAGACAGAGGTGCTCCTCGGACCCGGGCCGAGGAATCCTATAGGAAGGATGGTAAAAGGCCTGCGGGGATCCTGTGTGCGGCATTCATTGACAAAAAAGGCCTGATGCCAGTTTGACGTCCACCCCCAGGTCTCCCAGAATGTGAATGAACTTCTGTGAATAAGAGGCAAACCTACACAAACACCCCTGCAGCTATAGGACCTTCACAGGGGGAAGAGTGTGTGGGCGACGCCAAACAACAACAACAACAAGGGGACTTGCATGCCAGGGTCCCCCCTTTTTCATCTCCCTCACCAATCAAGAGGACACAACACCGCAGGGGGGTCATTTACAAAAAAACAGGCCTATCAGGGGGTCACTGCCGGCCCCAGCCCATCCTCAACGGGTGGGATCGGGAGTCCATCCCCACACTCTGCAATTAACACCTACTCCACCAACATGTAGGAGGCGGCAAAAGAGAAATCTCCAAATCAGCATTTCAAAACCACACCACAACAAAGACATCAAAGTGCATGCATTGTATTATGCCCGAGTGCTCTTATGGGTTAAACTCTTCAGTGTGTCTTCCAAACAGCCTCATTTCCCCTTACCAACGTGGAATAATGTATGACCTCATCAGTGATCAGATGAAGAGGTGGGAAGCAGGGTCCAAACATGCTGAAAGGGTTTTGGGCGGGAGGTGAAGTGCTGACTGCAGTTTAGCCCTAAAATCCTTGAATGAAGTCTAAATAATGAGCTGAATAGCGCACAGTTTCTGTGTTCTTGCAGATGACTTTCTTTACTTTGTCCTAACAGTATGGGTGACTGGTGATTGATAATAAACAATTGTTTGTTTAAATGCAAATCTGAAGAGGTCAAATGTTGCCCTACATTCACTTACTATCACTTTTTAAAATTTTCTGAAACCCTAATAAAAAGTCACAGCGCAGCAGATATAATCCAGTTTCATCCATCGCTGCAGCCAAGTGCACTGATACACAGAAACTACAAACATCATGAATGGAGCCCGCACTTTAGCAGAAAAAGATATTTATGGATGTATGCTCTTCTTCTTTAATGTCCACCGCACATTAAAAGCTCTGTGATATGATTTAATCTACATGGCAGCGATGACGTCAGCACTGCTAGCATGACCTAATGTTTGCGAAACCCTTTTTTCAACATTAATCTCTATCAAGATTATTACAACAAAGATTAAGTGGGAGCCAAATGTAAACACTTTATTTAAAACTTTACTCAGAAAGTACCGGCTTGCTTGTTGAACAGCAACTAATCCTCATATGATCAAATGTAAATATACTGTAGTAATAATAATATATATTGGGCACTTTTCAGATTATAATTTACCTGCAAAACATACAAATATCTCAAAATACACAGTTTATTTTTTAAAGAGTAAAATGTTGCCCCAAAGTCAGTGAATGAGTAATAATAAGCAATTTGCAATCACTTTTAATTCTTAAGAATATTTTTACCTGATCATGGTTACTATACTATACTAGCAAGTACTACTCATTTATGTGTGGTATCAGTGCTTTTACTTAAATAAATGGTCTACATTATCTTTTAGTTGTAAAACAAATCATTTCATACCGTACATAGAAACCCTACGCTTGTACAAAGTGCCAACCTCACACACAGAGAGCTGCTATGAAGGTAGCGGCCTGACCCTTGGGAGCAATTTGGGGCCTCATTGAAACAAGCTGTCAGATATCACATAAATATGTTTACACAGGAAAAGAATTAATACGAGCAGCATTTCTGTCTTAATAGCACTCATGGTCCAGTGCAACATTTAATCTGTACTGGCAATATTTAGTCCATGAGGTCACAGTGCATTGCTCCATCTCAGCTATGGTGGATTTACTGTAGGGACAAAAAAAGTCTTCGTAGTTCCAACTCTGCAAGAGGCTTCTGAAATACGACCCCCAGCGACAGGGTGAGAAATAATGTTGAGGTTGTAGATCAGAAGGTGACAGTGGCCTTGACCTCCCACTGTCTGGGTCACCCCCACCCACTTGACCTTCCTGAGCAACTCCTATGTACTTAGTGCCTTCAGGGATCTACACATGCATGAAGAAAGGCTTTAAACAAACTTCTAGAAGCACGCTAATTTGCGAGGAAGTATATCATCCATACAAGCAACATATATATGTAACAATGGAACCTGCAGATTCTTAATGTTAAAGAACAATATCTGCATCCTGGGGCTCAGTAACTTTTCTGTGTATATGATGAATAAAATCCAATCGAGACACACAAAGAAAAATCCTTCCAGGAAAGCAAGATTGAAAAGAGTGAGCAGAAGTGTTAAGAGCGGATGTGATTCAGAGATATGAGGGTGATATGAGATACCTCATGAAGAGATAACTTAAAAAGCCTGCAACTACAGACATGGACTGATTTTACTCTTTAGGCTAGAGTGAGGTAACCATTCGAAAGCCTTAAGTAAGGAACAAGTGTGAACAAGTGATGATTTAGCTTTTTGTAGCAAAAAGTGAGCCAAGTGTCTTTTTGCAGCTTACCACGGGGAAGTTTGGTGTAGTGTGCAGGACTAAAGCCACAGGCCCGGAGGTACAAGGCAGGAGAGGAAAGGGACAGTTACCTTCAAAAGCTGGTATGGCATGAATATAATGAATATGATATGAGTGTCTACAGACAGCCCCGGGAGGGGGGTGGCGTGGAGGGTGGTGGGGTGAATTTGCAGAGGTTGAAGACAAGGTGGTTCAGTGTTCTGGATGAGCTGCACTGAAAGGAGTGCTTTGACAGGCAGGCTTCAAGGGAAGTGTTCAGGAGCAGATGAATAACTCAAGCATGAATACCATCCACAGTTTCAAGTCTCAAAAAAGCAATGACAATTCTCTGTCTGATGATCTAAGATAACAGAAATTGTTGAGTATTAGACCGTGATAGGGATCAAGTCATCCATCTGCCCAGATGACAAGACAAAGAAGCACTTCATAGCAGGTGCCATTCACCTGGGCAACCACTGAATTAATTTTACCCATCTCATTATCTTACTCCCACACCTCCGTGCACAGCTTCCTGTGTTTTTCACCACGTTTTTCTTGAGTTAAATTTACCTAAAGAGAAATCACACAATGCCCCGTTCGAAACCGTAAACCTTTTGTGAAACTCAGGCGCAGGTTTGAGCTGGATCCAAGAACTTGTGTAAGCCGTCTGGACCATTATTCTCCCTGACATCTTAATCTGCCACAAGAGAAACACTGGTGCTAAGAATATACAATGTTCAGCCTCAGCAGCAGTGAAAAGACAAAGCTAGTCTGAGTCTTCAACCTGTTCATCCGGTCTCCGCTAATGCCCTGTTTTCACAAGCGAGAAAAGACATGAAGTCCCACAGGAAGTCTTAATTATGCCACCTGGAAAAAGGACGAGCCTTGAAGACTGGCAGGTGTGCCAGATACCAACCTGGTTACTAGGATGTCAAAGGCTGGGAATGCTACATCATTATCTACTATCAGTTTCCTCAACAAAGGGAAAATGTGGCACCATGACAAAAGAGGGGGACTGACGGTTTTCTTCTTTGAAAAGTTTCAGGTTACTGTTGGCAGTAAAACCTTACCCTGGTAGCTTTTTTGTGATCACAGGAACTAACAAAGTACATTATCTGACCTCGTTACTTGGTTTTAACGTGCAAAATCATTTACGACTCCAACACATTTGTCCATACTGTGACATGTGACATATGTGCTCTGCTTGGTTTGAGATTTCTAGTGCTCTAAACCTGCATAATTTGGCAATTTCGTTAAAAACTGGAAGAGAGTACAGTTCCATAAATAAAAAACATATGTGCTAAAGGACACTGCACTGGTGGAAAGAAAGAAAAAAATGTATAATATCTGGACAGTTTGGGTGGTATTTTTCAGTCTTGTGAGTAGAGTCAGGGTGGCGGCATTAGATGCAGCAACATGCCCTTGAAAGACAAGATGGAGAGACAACACTGGGTCCTCATTCATTTTGAGAGATCATCTCGGTTTCACTGGCGAGTCACTGACAGGCCGCGTAACCTGACTCAGAAGGCTGCTTCACAGGTGAAACCCTGACCAAAGCGCAAACGCCACGCTCTCAATATGACATATCCCATACTGCAGACGCTAAAAGAGAGCGCCGCTGACACGCCAGGAATCCAAAACACCCCAGTCCCCGTGCGTTTACAGCAGTTCTGATGCCAGAGAAAGATAACTAGGGAGCAGAACGCAGAAGGACATTAAGGCATATGAGTTACTACTTGGCAGCTATTTTGATATGTTATGGTTAGAGTGGAGTTATTTACTAGTTCAGGCTTTTAAAATTAGTTCAGGCTTTTCTTTACCCAATATGACCAGTAGCTAAACTGTTGATTGGTTACAGCAACCATTTTTAATTCAATTCAATTCAACTGAACTTTATTTATATAGCACCAAATCACAACAACAGTCACTTCCTAACAATCAGACCCCTTCACTAAAAAAAAGGTTGTTTATTCTCATAAACATGAGGCAATGATTTTGAGTAAAATACAACTGAAATATATAAAATCTATTTATTTAAATAATTAATCAATATGCTTGGAAAATATAGTTGATATAAACTAAATTTTTGAATGTATGATCACTTTGTGACAGTAGGAATGAAAAGCCCCCTTTTAACAGGAAGGTCACTCAAGGTGGGGCAGCACAACTGGTTGTGGGTGGGAGTGGTGGGTGGGGGATCAACTGCCACCTTCAGTTCTGGTGGCCCACAGTCATCAGAAGCACAAGAACAATGTTCTCTCTTAACAACTCTGCACCTGCACACACACACACACACACACACACACACAGACACACACACTACATCCAGTAACCATATGCTGTAGAAAGAGAATCCCAGCAATGATACTATGATACTACTTCCTCTTTTATCAAACCTCAGGACCACCCAAGCAGCATGTGATACACTTTACAACCTGACAGCCATATGGCATTAGAATCAAGCAGAGGTGCCAAGCGGCAATATTCAATAACACTGAAACACAATGAGTCAATTCATCGTCCATCATAAAGAAAAGCCTGTGTTCATTAAACAGCGATTGGCAGTGAGAGGATAAAACAGATATTCCAGGAGGCGCAGCATCAGCGCCGGGTGGGAGGCTCAGACAGAGCTAACGGTTGGCTATGAGATGACACTGTGAACGCGAGTTTATTTGCAGAAGGAAATTGGCACCGATGGAGACGGGGCATCAGCTTACTGCTGGATTCAGGGGCAACATGCTGAAAGGAGCCAACAGACTCATCTTTTCAGGGAATATCACACGTCTGTCCCACACATATACCTGACAAGTAGAAGGGTGAGGGTGACAGGAGCACTGTCTCCTGCAATACTGTAGTCTATGGCCAACAGATGAATATATTCAATTGCAAAACTCTATAAAGATAAGTGACACATTTAAAAGCAATTATGCATTACAGATTACATTACATTTTATACGGATGTGAGTAAAACTTGAAGAAAAGATCAATTAGAACCTGCATTGTCGGCAATGAGCCATTATATATGCAAGCAAACACATATAGGATTCATTAAGAATCACATTAAAATATTATACGCAGACATGAAATCTAATGGCGCTGTGCTTTAAGTGCAAAGTGCGCTGTTATTTTTCATCTTCAGTGCATTCCAATCAAAACAATAGACTCAGTGGTCTGGAAATAAAATGTAATCACGGTACTATCAGTCATCCACCAAATAGGGGGCAGAGTTAAGGTTGCAGGGGTCCAGAGACAGACAGATAATCGATCCCTGAGTCTGACCTCTCAGTCTGAGGCCGTTGGACGTATACCACTGTGAAGCGTTCACTGATTACCTGTGACCAGACAAGCATTCATGCTTAAAGTTGGATGAGGCCTACTGCAGACCAGCAGTCACATTTCATTTAAGCCAACTGCTAAAAAGATTTAAATGAAGTTCAATGAAGTGAAAATAAACCATGCTGTGCTCAGAAATTAGCTTTCCCAGAGAGATAAATAGATTTAAGGCTGAGCTGCATCCCATTCTAACATGAACTCAGCTTTTAATTGCTTGAGCACAAATCCCCACTTAATGTGTTTCATCACACGTGTAAAGTTATAGGAAAACCACGCAACAGAGGTTATGCCCATAAATTAAAACAAATGTGTGAATTCTACAGTCCTCAGCAGTGAAGGAACGACAAATTTTCCCCATAAAGTTTAAGGAGCGGCCGTTACAAATACAAATGCGCACATTAGTCCGAAGGCACAGTCATGTGCACCACAGCAGTGGACTAACACCGTTTCCTGGAACACTGGGCTCGGGCTCAGCCTCATTTTGGTTTCATATACACACTCTGCTCTACACCCACTCCATCAAATTAAAAGTCAAGAATGGCTTCCAGGCCAAGTCGGACGTTACAAATAAGTGACACTTTGGACAGCTGGATCGCAGCACAGCACAAGTTGCTCCGGACCAAGCTGCGCTTGCACTTAAACCACCAGCACCACTCGGCCGATTGCGTTCAGTGGTTAACCACAGCGCCACAAATGACTTCTGTGTGGCTGCCGAGGGAGAAGAGAGTTTTACACTAAATATAACTGGGCTTAGCTGCCGTGGATAGAAGCTGAGGTCTGGGACGTGGCCAAAGTAATAGTGGTTTTCAGTGCATTTTCAGTCATTACTCTCCTGCCGTGGGGTTGTATGGACTCAGGGCTCACAAACAGTAATTAGAGATCACAGCGAAACATCAGCAGCAGCCTCAGACGACAGGGTCAGTGGTTTTGTGGCTTCTGCGTGCGGTCGGGCAACACTGCAGGGTGAAATTCTACCAGTATGCTTGAAGCAAGTCAGACCTGCATCAAGAAACTGAAAGCGAAGCTGCAGGTTGTTATTACAGTCAGCAAATACACAAGGAATAATACAAAAGATCAAAGGTGCAATCAAATTCAAAATCAAAAAATCAAACTGCATTTGTAACTGAAACTATCGATGCTAAATAAATACTCAAGGCTTCAGACTCAAACATGCACGCCGATAAGGTCATAAGTGATAAGAGCCTGGGTTCATTCTGGCCACTGATCTATAGCTGCAAAGAAGAAAGTGACCATGGGAATGTGTTGTGTGAACAACAGCAATAACAGTTTAAACATTTACTAGACAAGTGACAGGCTGGCTGTAAAAGGGCGAGCCCAGAGTCAAAGCGATACCGAACTGCTGACTTATCAAAGCAGCTACTTCCCTGCTACGCTGCTTTTTACATGACAGTTTCAGATTTGATCCTCATCTGTTGTTACTCGGTGGAATTAAAAGCTAAACAGAAACATAACCACTCCATAGCACGGGTTGACACATACCAGAATGCCTGGCATTTAACCCCTTAGGGGAGTTTCTAACCCTTTACACTGCCACCCACCCACCAAAACACACAAGCACCCTCACCCAATATAGACTACAGACTTTCCTGGGGAGTAAAAATAGTAGCCCGTTGTTTGTCGTTCACAGGAGGGCGTGCATATGAGAAATATGTGGGATAATGATGAGCCAGAGTGGCTTTCTCTTACTGCCACCTGCACTGCCTGCGGCGAGCCTGTTTATTGTAGCGGAGCTGACCCACATTTTGCCGTCATCCCGGTGGCTTTGGCCTCATGCGTAGTCAGAGGGAGGAGGTGGGGGCTAGTGTGCTGTAATCCTGATGATGTTATGGCATTTAAAGGACTTTTTACTTGTACTAATGGGCCAGAGTGGCATTGCTGAAGTTGTGTGAGAAGCTTTTTTCCAAAAGGTGATAATTCTCAAATGCTCCTTTGTGGTGCAAGACATGGCTCCACCCTCGGCTGTAGATTATGCTGGACTGACTTTTCAAAGTGAAAATTTGCATGAAGGCTCTTGACCCCGTGCCTCTGTTTGCTCTGAGCTGATGTTTGCCGTCTGCCTTAGCAATTAAGCAGGCTAAGAAAAAGTTTACATTAAAAGGCTTCTTCTTTTTTTTTCATAATCGCCGGTCACGCCCTCTATGTGAACAACTGCATTTAAAGCATATAAAGAACACAGCACGGCCTAAGTGATGTTCTGTGATTATTTTAAGTGTATGAACTCACAGCAGCCCAGATGAGGCTAAAGTTCACGTGCCCAGAATAGCAGAGCCATTAGTATGGATTTAGATTTGGATCTACTTTATGCAGGAACTGAAACATGTCATAGCAGAAATGTGGGCCAACAGAAGCAGCATGACTTTTTCCCCCCCTCCCTGGAGTGTTTTGCCCATTTAGAAAATGCCATGTTTTCTGTAACACAGCATGAAACAACCAGAACATTTAAAAAGAAGAAAATGTATCTCTTAATGGTTTCAACAGATCTTGAGTGAAAAGGGTAAAGCACATACACGATTCTTTCATGTTAGTCCTGCCCATCACTTCACTTCACTTCACTTCACTAATGGACACCTTTACAAACTGCACTGTATCTGGTGTCAAACGAAGAAAGAACTTTATTTATGATAACTTAGCTCAAAGATGCATGTCTCCATTAAAACAGAAGAAAATATGCATTATTGTGTGTTTAAAAACTGTTTTTGAAACCATAATTGATTCTGTCCCCAGACAGGAAGTTATTTTAATATCAAAACTTTCACTTTGCTTTGTCCCACAATTTGCTCATCTGACACAGACTACAGCTTTTTGCTGTTTAAAGTGAGGCAGGCTTCTTCAGCTAGAGTTGCCCTTTCTCCTCAGCTGATAAGCCTGAACAAAGTCTAAGTTTATCCGTTAGACGTGACAAACACAAATCTTTATTTGAATGCATATGAGCAGATGCATTGTTCAACTTCCTGTGTCCTCTAAGTACACTGAATGGGTGTAGGCTTTTATTTTAGCATCGCAGAACGTGTTTTCCTGCCATAAAAGCTGCACACGCGACATGGAGGAAAGGCAAAAGCAATTAGGTCCCATGATTTACTCTACCTACTTTAATAGGGAAGTGAGGGCCTCCCAGATGGAGGTCATGGTTCTTAACCTCGCTGCTCTGCTACCAAGTTAATCAGTTTGAAACATGTGTTTAGTTCAGCACAGACAAGCAGCTTTATAGCTGCAATTTAGGATTTTTCTTCACAGGGTGACTCACCAGCATAATGATCAATAATTATGAAGTGGGACCTGAAAATTAACTCATACCCTGTGCAGTCTCACCATAAAAAACCTGCATATTGCCCATACTTGTCTTCAAGCTGTGTTCCATTTACCCACTTGCTCCGAGGCAAACCGCAAACCGCCTTCCCAAACAGCTCAAGCAAAAAACTTAACACATCATGATGCATCAGGGGAAGTGCAGCCAGCTTGCCAAGGTAAGGACTACAAGGCCCCTCTCAAAAAGCAATTAAGGCAGAGGGAGTCATAATATTGAATGGAGAGGGGGTGCATTCCTCTGAGAGAGGCAGTGGCAGTAGACTGTGAAATTCATATTGACTAGAGAGGCAAACATACACAGGTAAGCAGCAGTGCCCAGCTTTTTCCTTGTCAGCCGAAGAACAGCGCCTGTAGTCCATCGCTTTCAAATATATAAGTTCAGCCATCCAAAGATGAACCTATACACAAGCTTACTGGACAGAGAACAGCTTATAGAGTAAAAAAACCCCAACAACAACACACACACAAACAGTTTGCACAGTTCCCTCTAAAACAACACAGCACTTTGACTAAGATGATATCTGGAAAATGAAAAAACTGCTGAACTCGGTATGTGAGCTCACTGGTGTGTTAAATCCCACTTGATTAAAGCAGGAAAACGCCTTCGACAATGAACTGTGCCAGTCCACTTAATTAAGTCAACTTGTACTACCAGGGAGCGCTGGGAGACGAAGAAAGCAAAAGCAAACAGGGGAGCTGCCGCTTGCTCCCGAGCTTTTCTCTGGATGCTAATCAAAGGCTTGATCTGCGAGCAGGACAGGCCCCAGGGATGTCGCTCTGCTTGGCTGATCCTGGCAATTTGCTCTTGATAATACCCTTTCTCTCGCTCTGGGCCCCGGAGAACCCGGAAGACCATCTCACCTAATCTGTATGGCCGATGGAACGCACAAATACAACCCCCCCCCCCAAAAG
>VUQR01003610.1:3836-16565 GCA_015108515.1 Hemichromis elongatus
CAAAAAATATGATGCAAAAAAAAAAAAAAAAGAAAGAAAGAAATTGATTATCTGTGCTCATTATCTTCAGAAAATATAACTGATAGCATACAAATGTAGAGAGATATTTTGCTTGAATGAAAGCGCAAATGATAACACAAATGAAAGATTTGATAAGAATTTCCTCCAAGTCTGTTTACAAAGCCGCCTGCTCATTTCAGCCATTAGAAATAATTACAGCTAATTCACTTAGCAGAGAGTTGTTTCTCCCTGACAAGCTGTCATCACGCTGAACCCAATCATCTCAGGCCTTAATCATGTTTTTCAGGGGCTTGCAAAGAACTCAATTTCATACTCAAGGCTGAGAAGAATAATTAGAGCGCTTGGTTTCAAATTTCATCCGTACAGTCCGTACCGATACTGCCACGCAAGCCTGTTAGGTCATTGTTTCAGTAACTACACAAGAACATTCAGTGCAGATCATATATTTTTGCACACTGTCGAGTCATATAATGAATTTGGCTTATCTGAAGTAGTTGGACAAAAGTATTTGCTACTGAGGCCATTTTTGATACATTTTGAGAGACTTAAATGTTTTTGGATAATTCATTTAAAAGCTGTTTCCGTGACAGCTGTGGGGTGTTTTTTTCTTTTATAAACCAAGAAGGTAAAAGATTTGAAGTGGGACACTGGAGAGCTGTGAACATACAACAGTCAGATGAACTCAAACTAAACCTTATAGAAAAAGACAGCAGGAACATTTGGATTGGCGGTTATGTAAATTCGTAAAAAAACAAAACAAAACAAAAACTCTTTACAACATCTAGCCAAGTGACAAATGAAAAGCCATACTGTTGTTCACAAGAGGAAATGCAGATGTTTTACCACAAGGTGGTGAAGAGTCATCATCTTAGAGAATAGGAAGGACAGATTAGAGTTAAATAAAATGCATCTTAAAATAAAAGGTGAACCAATTCTGAACTGTCAGAGCGCAGGGCACGCATGGCTTTAGATGGCGCTGGGTCAGTAGTGTTTACTGAGGATGTGACAGAAGCAGCGAGAAATTTGAAGAGCTATAATTTTTGTTCACATTCAGCAAAGTGCAGCAAAGCTGGCTTGACTGCACGTCATAGTGGCAGACGCAGTAGAAAAGGAGAAAATCCATTCTTTGGTGATGGCTTTAGCTTCCAGACTGTAAGCAATCAATGTCAAGGATCCTTAACTGGGAAAGGTTTAAGAATAAACACTTTGTTATTATGCTAGTTTGTCTTATTGCATCCTATGATTCTTTGGCAGCTACATTGAAAGCCTAATATGTCATAACTTTTTATTACTGACAGGATATTTTACAATAAATTAATCTCCATGTCTTTCCTCTAATGCCACGGCATTTTTGTTGCATTTTTTATTGAGGTTAAGTCATGGTGTATAACAAAAGATACGGATGTTAATTTTTTTTAGGCTTTCCAACCTTAATCCAAGTTTATCACATATATTATTAAGGAGAAAAAAAGGATCACAAATTCATAGAAATGACATTATCAAATAAAAATAAACGTATTTATGGGGGGAAAAAAGAGTGATTATTTGGTAACAAAAGATATTGTTTTTCCCTCTTTATCACATGTGATGTTCTGGGACTCGTTAAGAACAATCTCATCCCCAGGAACAGAAGGCTGACAAATGGATCCTTTCAAAAATCAAACTCATTTTTCCGTTTGTGCCCAGATTTTTCTTCTCATATTATTCTGAGTTCTGGGTACCCTCGGTTTAATAAGAGGGGCTATTTGTATAGCCAAGTCGGTAGTAATTTTAGATAATTACGAAATAGGAAAACATGATAAGATGGTAATTCACACTGGACATTGGCCTCTGAGTCACGGGACTTTTTGCTTGGTGTAAATATCTGCTGGCTGGCTTCTTGCAAACATCCTGTTGCATAAAGCTCAGATCATTTCATCTCAGCCTGCTTCATGCGTCTGGAGCACTTCAGCTTTTGATTGCAGACATGAGCCTTTGATCAGCTGTTGGGTGGGCAAAAAAAAAAAAAAGAAGAGAGAAGCAAACGTCCAAAATAACGGAATTTGTTTGGTTTTCAAAATAAAAGTTTAAGAATTCGTCACATCTATTAGAAAACATACAAGAAGGGCGTGTTTATATCGAATTTGTATATTTTATTCCGACGGGGAACCAGATCATTGTTATGGCCTTAAAGGGGGTGTGCACTGGGAAATTATTTTAAACGTCGTGTTATTTAGGTTGCTCATTAAGCTGCATACTGGCTGTCATTTTTATATTTTCTGCCGTAGACAGAACATTAAATGCAACTTGTCACAATAAATGTGCAGCTTGAATACAGATTTAGAAAACACCGATGCGCCTTGTTCGTCTTGAAACCATACGGGATCGGTTTTATTTTGAAAAAATATCCGGATTAAGTACTTTATCTCCCCTCTGGTCAGTATTGACGTTGTTAACAAAACCAACGGCGCGCTCCGCGGTATCTGCACATCCAGCATCAGCTGGGATTGCAGATGACGGAGTCCAGAAAGGAGAGAATCCAGGCGCACAATAATCATTGTTAGTATTACTATTAAAGTATTTTTAACTCGTGTCTGTAGCTCGGAGACTTATTCTTGTGTTAAAACATGGAAGATTTGGGAAAAGTCTTCAATGATCCACAGGTCTTCATGTGTAACTTCTTGTTATAAAGTGAAGCGGGATGTTTAGGTGCGTTTTTGGACTTTTCCGGTGTTTTTGTGCGTGCGATGAAAAAAACCTACAATGATTTTGACAGTCAATTAATTATGGGCGCACACATCCTGGAGTCCAACTCCAGCGGCAACTTGACGCCTGCGGTGTCTGAAGCTGGGGCTGTCCTGCCGGGCTACCTAGTGGTGATTTTATCGGTACTTATGGTGACTCTAGTTGTCGTTGTGGTGGCAGGGAACGCGCTGGTCATCATGGCTTTTATTGTGGACAAAACTCTGAGAAATCAAAGCAACTACTTCTTTTTGAACCTTGCTATATCCGATTTTCTAGTGGGTAAGTGCTCCTTCTTTGTCACTTTATCCATTCGTGTTGTCTGAGTCCATTCTTATGAATGAAACCTTTTTTTTTTGCGCGCCCCAAGCACATTGTAATTTTCCCACACTGTAATTAGCGTCTAACTATTGATTAGCGGCGAGTTCATGATGACCTTTACATCCTTTTTGCGTTATTCACATGTTAAATTGCAACGGACTACTCCGCGTAATTGTGGCATGCATGTTTTATTGAAGAGCACGCACACCCCTCTTATAGTGAAAGCTCCTCTTATCTACAGCTTTAGTTAAATTATACCCTTGTCATTAATGAAAGAGACATTAGACTGTTCTTGTTTCTACAGTGTCACAGGTTTCCTGGAACTGCGTCTTGTCGCTATTTTTCTCCCACATGTAATACATCCAGAAACTGTGAAGGTATGGGAAAGTGTGAATATTGATGGTGGCGGCTGGTGAATCACCAATGCGATGTGTGTGCATCTGTGTGTATGTGTGTGTTCCAGGTGCCTTTTGCATCCCGGTGTACATCCCTTATAACCTGACTGGCAGGTGGATGCTGGGCAAAGGTCTCTGCAAAGTGTGGCTGGTCATGGATTACCTCCTTTGCTCAGCCTCTGTCTTCAACATTGTCCTTATTAGTTATGATCGCTTCCTGTCTGTCACAAGAGCAGTAAGTGTCTGTGGAGGTGCTCATTACCGCACACACACACATACACACGCTCATGCAATTCACATACTAAGCGAACAACATTCAGGTCTAAAATGTGTCACTCCCTGAAACAGCTTGTAGTGTGCTGAGAAATCATTTGTATTCACAGCTTCATTCTTTCACCAGGGTATTGCTGTCAAGTGAGTACTTCGTTCATCAGCTTAGCCTAAATATTATCATTATGTATATTCCATCACACAGCTCAGTTTGCTCATCACTGTCCTGTGAAAACAGCTGCAGAATGTCTTGGTTCTCCGTGGGGTTAAATAACAGTGATTATGTCACAGTGATGTCACTGGGGTCATCTTGGTTTTGTGATTGGGTTTCGGTTTTTTTTTTTTAGGTTTTTTCAGGGGGTGTCGTTTAAGAAGCAGGGTGAGTCAGAGATGCTGTTACCGTGCATGAGTAGGCACTAATGCTCACTCTTAAAGCTAAAAGTAAAGGGGATATTCACCCTAAAATCAAATTGATATAGCCTGTTGTGAAAGTTACATTGTTATGAGCTGCCCAGTTTTGGTGATAGTAGCTATACAGAATCTGGCTTCTGTTGGAAAATAATGGAAGTAAATGTGTAAATGAAAAGTGTTATTAAAAAAAATAATCAGTGGCTTAATGAAGATTTGTTCTGTTGCTCATCATATCAGGGTGTTATATTCAAGAGAAGGCAGGCAACTCTATAGGAAACTCATACCAGTTTAGATGAATAAGAAGCACTACAGGCAATTAATTAGTGAACTGTCCCTTTAACTCTTTCTCAGATAACATTTGATGACTTCCCCTGTATGCTGAATGAAGAGATTTGATACTTACAACAGTTTCTGGATTTTTCTAACGTGGCAGAGACAAACTCACTCACTTCTGATGCAAACACAGTCATTTAATCTAAAATATGACAAAAACCTCTTAAGTATATTTCACTGCCTGCTGCTTTGATTTTTGATGGGGTTTTTTTTTCATTTTTTTGTAAATTCCCTACATTTTGTATGAGCTGAGTAATTCTTTTTGTCCTTGACTTTAATCATCGGGAGAAAAATAAGCCAGTATTAGAAATAAAAGCAAAAGAAATGTTTTGGGCATCTTTGTTTGTAAAAACCCAAATATTTCCATGTGAATATTTTTAGCCTCTTGCAGTCCCTTAATTTTAATTTACTAAAACTGTTAACTTTCTGTCAACTAATATTACATTTACAAAAAAAATCTGGCTGATTAATTGCTTTCGACTGCAGTTTCTTCACATTCAGCCTGTAGGGTGCAGTATTTCTTTAATTTACAGTGGAAATAGGGAGTCTTGTGCTTTTGTAGTGAACACTTGAAACTGGGGCCATAATTATTTATGAGCATCTTGTCTTGGATCTTTTTCACTGTTGATTTTTCCCCCCAGTTGCTCTTGAACCATGTCACATTGGCAGCTTCACTTGCTCACAGTGACATATACCTATCTGTTGCAACTGCAGAGAGACATTCTGATTGTGTGAGTAAAAGAAAAGACTGAAAAAAACAACAACAACAACAACAACACCAAAGGGGAGAGCAGCAGATAGAGAAGCCCTGCTTAATGATAGCATTTAGACCGAGAGGAGGTGAAGTGAAAATGGAGAGAAAGCAAAGAGAATGAGCGGCAGTGAGGGAGGGCTAGATCAGGAGAAACCAGATGTCTCTTTCATACTAGTGTTGCATCAGTGAATGTGGCAGTCAGCCTGACATTCCCCTTCTCTTTTTGGCTTCAGAGACACACCGTGGTGTAAGAGCTCCATGAGTGGGTTTTATTTACAGCATCTCTCTCCTGCTCTAAAGCCGCACAATGCAACAAGTGGTTCATTTGGGGAAGATACTCTGAGCAGCTGTGGGTGTTTGAAACGTAACAAACAGTGTTATTATGATGCAGAGTTTCTGTTCACAGCACATCACCGTGAGTCATACTTGTGCCTCTCTTCTGACACAGGTTAAATACAGAGCTCAGAGGAACATGACCCACCAGGCTGTTTTCAAGATGGTGGCGGTGTGGGTGCTGGCCTTCCTCCTCTACGGCCCCGCCATCATCTTCTGGGAAACGATCGTCGGTTACAGCATTGTCCCAGCCCACGAGTGCTATGCTGAGTTTTATTTCACCTGGTACTTCCTGCTGAGTGCATCTACCTTTGAGTTCTTCACCCCGTTTGTGTCGGTGGCCTTTTTCAACCTCAGCATCTATCTCAACATCCATCGCAGGAATAAGAGTGGAGCCGCCTGTGCTGAAGACAATGCCAGGTCTCAGAAGAACAATGAGAAGCATAAAGATGGAGCAGGTTGGTCCGTGTTTTTTGTCAAGACTCGGAAGGTGATGTCCAGCGAGCCTGTTGCGATCTCTGCGGTCATCGAAGATGACGACATCTTGTCTCCCTCCTCCAGCGGGGAGCCTAACGCCAGTCAGATATTAATGCAGCGAGAGAAGTTCTCTCCACACAGACAAAACTCCAGGTTGTTTCAGCACACGGCCTCCTGCATGGTGCCTGGCCGTAGGACGCCGGGATCTCGGCTTTCCAGAGACAAAAAGATAGCTAAATCTTTAGCTATTATAGTCTGCATTTTTGGGATATGCTGGGCTCCGTACACTCTACTGATGATTATCCGTGCCGCCTGTAGCGGTAAATGTGTGGCGAACTACTGGTACGAGATTACCTTCTGGCTTCTGTGGCTGAACTCTGCCATCAACCCCTTCCTGTACCCCGTGTGCCACAGCAGCTTTCGAAGGGCTTTCTCAAAGATACTGTGCCCTAAAAGACAATCAGTGCAACCACAGATTGAAGCTCAGTCTTGTTAAATAAAGTCAAATGAACTTGCATATTTTATGAATGGAGTAAATGTTGCTGAACACTGTAAAAAATCCATTTGATGTTCTTCTATAAAAAAAAAAAAAAGGCCAGTTTTCCAAAATGAGGGTAATGTTTGCATTTAAATGAGGATTGTAACATACCTCACAGCAATATGATGACACAACACAGTTGAAAATAGCATAACATAAGTTTCTTATGGGCAGAACAGTAGACTTTTGTGGCACCACACCATTGGATAAATCTGCCCATGATTAAACCACCTCTCAAAGCCAGTTTCAAATCTTTCTAAAGTTGTGCTTGTTCATTTTAAAACCTTCACAGATTCCCTCTAAGTAGGACATTAAATTCTTTATGTGCAGAAGGCTGTGAAATGATGGCTTATGTAGTCCTAAAGAAGGCGATTACCATCATTTAGTCTAAGATATTACACGTATATGAGAACTACCGAACACCAGGTTGTTAAATTGTGTTCTGTCTGAATGGAAGCACGACACAGACAGAAATGACATCTTCACCCAGCATCCAATTTTATAACAGCCGCTGTGAGAACATTTCAACCTCTATTTAGATGAAGCTGATGTGAAGCAAGAACTTAATGGTCTTTTGATGGCTTCAGAATATATCTGCACATGAAACCCTTTCATGTTACAGTCTCCAATATACAGCTGCGCGTTTGACTTTATGCTCACTTTAAGCTCATGCCCTCAGAAATATTCAATGCAAATATAAGGTTTTTCCATCATGCAGCAATAGATTTACAAATGCAGAGTCCTTCATGTTTAAAGCACCAGAAAAGAATACAAGAATGTGTGTTTACTGACCAATGAGTGTACTTTAATCAAAGTAATTCTCAATATTTTATAGTTTTTATCTCATGGCAAGTGAATCTAGCTGACATCTGTCAAAATGTTAAGAAAATGTGAAGCACAATGAAAAGAGAGCTGACTTAAAACTTTTGTATAATAAGAACAATGTCAGGCCAGATGGCTGAGTTAATTATTTATTTCAAGGCTCGACTTGTTTATATAGCCTAAAAACGAAAGCTGTTTTTACACATGCACTGCGGTCTTGAATTTTTGCCTGAAGGTACCGGTACATGTGAGGACTTGCATGTAATACTCAGTGGAACATTAAACAGTCTTTCCTTGATGCAAAGCCTGCGTGATGTCTGACTGAGCCCATGTGCGAGTAGAAAACCTAATCGTCCAGCGAATTCATGATTCGGGGAATCGTCGTTATGTTCTGCCTCCTACTCGCCGAACCCAGTCAGCTCCCCTGCCTTAACCAAAAAAAGTATTTCCAGGAGTGAGAAAGAGTCTGACCATCTCCTGTTGTGTGCTACAAAGGAGAAAAAACACTTTTGAATAAAAATCTGGCCTGATTCTCCCGACATAGTGCAGACGTGTGAAAACCGCATATTTGATTACTTTGTATCTTGGTTATGAATGTGTGCCGGTGTAAGTAGTCAGATGAAAAAAATAAAATAAAAGAAGACTGCCAACAGGCTTTTTTCCACTGTATGTTATTGGTAAAATCTGGAAGGAGTAGTTCAACTAAGGGAAATACGTCTATAACCTACTTTGTTATCAAAGGTTAGATGTGAACACTGCTTTTCTTCTGGTCTTCTACTTTTTATTTATTTATTTATTTTTTTACCCACATCAGCTTTAATATAAAACCTTTTTTTCCATTCATCCAGAGTCTGTCTCTGAAGACAAAACATCCATCTCTCAGTTCCTGCAGCCCCAGTCACTCTTTTTATTTTTCAAAGAAAAGCCATCATCACTCCGGAGAGAAAAGCAAACTTTGCCTTTTCTGATGTCCAACTGAGACAACTTATTCAGTCATTGAATTCATTTGCTTTAGAGACTATTTTTCTCTTTTAATAAGTCTTGCTATTTTCTCCACTAGGCACCTCTATTTCTTTCCTTCCACCTTTCATCTTTTCTTTCATTCTTTCTGCTTGATTCCTAAACAGGTCTGTAGGGTCAAACATATATTCCTTTACTAGTTGTGGAAAATTTCTGTCATTTGTTGAAATCAGTCACAATTTAGGTGCAACACCAAAAACTGCTGTAATTGCTTCGATTGCTAGCATATCACCATAGTCAACTGGTGTTTCCATGTCAGACATGGCCTTGCCTGCAACACTCACCAAAAATTACAGGCGACCAAACTAATCTGCCAAAGACCACAACAATTGGCATGGTTTTTGATGCAGCACCCTCTTTGCAATGGATTTCACCTAGCAACATTCAGCAACCTCCAGAAACCACTTGCCAGCTGGTTGGGGAATGCTTATGTTCCTTTACCACTGGGGGTTGCCAGATGGTTGTGGTCCACATTTTCCCCAAGCAACTTGAGGTTGCCAGGGGATCGCTGACTGTCTCAAGGCCTGAGGCCTTATATAGAGAAATTAATGCCTGAATCGCTGGCATTTTCAGTCAACATAGAATGACTTTTATTCACTAGCAATAAACAGCACAGTGAGTTCTCTTATTTTGCACTCAAAATTGCAATTCTGCACACATAGCCTAGTGAAAAGTCACCACTTAACACTAAATCCCTTATTTATGACTCCAGGTAGTCACTCCAATGACCTAACCTGACTACTGAAATTACTCTCATAAAACCATAGCTGCTTATTTGTACATTTTGTACTGAAGTATAATGGATTAAGCTGGAACCTTCAGACCCTCTGTTTTCTGTTTCAAACTGAATGATGTCAAGTGCCTCTTTGTACTTCCAGAAATGTCATACTACTTCTTTGAGTGTTTCACGAATGGTTAAAGGTTGGTAATTGTTTCTTGCTCCTGTGAGAAGGGATAAGGTATGACAGATGTTAGCTGGTGTGAATGGGAGGGAAAGCATTCTTGTCTTTTTATGTCGCTGTTTTCTGTGTTTGATTCACACTTGCCAAAAAAAGAAAAAACTTTGCAGGAAAAAAGTGAGTTTCTGTTTTAAAGATTGCTGTCAAGCTCTCACTTTATCTAGCAGCAAACACACGATGAATGACAGAAGTGGCAATGACTTAAAAATTTTCACCACAGATGTACATGATCAAAAGATATCGAGAAAACTCTTTGGGGGCTGTCAGAAAAATAAAGGAAGTAACAGTATCGCTTTCCCCTGTGAGAATAATATGGAACATTTTACTTAGGAGGAAAGGCCCTTGGAGACCGTTTAACCCTGAGGACACACACAGATCTTATTGCACCGAAAGAAGAATCTTTTGCATGATGTTCTTTTGCATCTTTCTACCATGCCTTATTGGCAACAACCAATTTAATTTAATGTCCAAAAGGTCACACAGAAGTCATAGTCTGACAGAAACAGCTATATATATCACACAGTTTGTTGCTGTTCTGCAATATCTCAGTTAAACTCTGGAACAGCTCACATAGTTAAACTTCCCATCTCTGCATCTTGTTTTGAATACAGCCCACAGCATTAAGTGGCTTTTAAAAAGGCCCTGCAGGGGGAAAAAAAACTGTTTCCTTTGGGGCAAACTGGATAAATAGATTGTGGTGGTGTTGTTTTCCCACTGACCCTATTTAATAATAGTCATTTAAATGCAGCGGTTACTGTGGGTGCATGGATACACATTTTGTGCCTGTGGAAACCACAGCTCAAGAGTGAAAATGCTTTTGCTAAACAGATCCAAAAAATCTGAGACCCATGAGACATGAATGTCATCCTTGTGTCTCAGAATTTAAGAATAGAAACGGACTAGTTGAGGAGTACTAGAGACTTTCCCCTCCTGACCAAAAACAGGAGTCAATTTGGAAGCATTTCATAAAAGGTCAGTCGAGAATGAGATGAATTGGCAGTGGTTTAGGTGACCTGCACAGAGACGCAGGTGGACTTGCAAATAGAAACCAAATTGCTCAGTGCCAGTGTTGACATCGTTTCTATGCGCTGTGGGAAGCCCAAGAACCAATGAAACAGCCTTTCAAAAGGAAAAATTGGAAGCATTTGCCATCCTTTTGGTTCATGTTGAGCTTGCTCTGGGATTCAAATATGGTGGCGGTAATTGTTAGTGAACACATAAATGATGAACAAAACAGATGAGATCCTCAGGACTGAAGACAGAATGCGGACCTCTTCTTTTTTGTCTGTTAGTGATAGTGGTTAGATAGTGGCTGCTAACCAGACAACATATGTTTGGAGGATGATAAGCTACATGCAAAACCAAGTCATTTAAAGAATGTAAAAGAAACGCATCGTTTGAATGCATTTCACTGGCTCTGAATGCAACCTCTAGCTGAGCTCACTCTTTTGATTTCAAGTCACTCTGGATATTTACAGTTAGAGCTGAGGAGTCTGTCCTGAAAAGAACTGGAGGCTTATAGAAGCTAAATTTGATGCTCTGTTGCCCAAGAAAGTGATTTAAAAATCAATTTAATTCAGGATATGAACACTGGCTGCAAGGAGATGATTTTCCATTAGTTTTTTACTGTATAGAGTACATTCTACCACAGTGAAGACTGCCTGAGTAATGAACAAAGAGCATCCTGTCTGTCGCTGATGATGCTGATGACTCTTTAACAGGACTCACACAGCATGGAATAATTGTTTATGGTGAAGATGTGGATAAAAGCATCCAGTGGCTCATGCTCATTGAGGTCACTGGAAAAACAAGCATTTACTCTGCCAGAGCTCTTAATTAACCCACATGCTCTACACATGCTAATTGCTTTCAGGGAAACAATCTACAGACGGCTTTCACCACAAGAGTTCTATCAGCAATGCCTTAATTTCAACACTGCATTAATATGTATCTGTTCTGTTGCTATTTGCTGCCAGTCACCTTTCTATAGAATCAACGCTGTCTAATTAATAAAGTAAGATCTTGCTTTATACTAAAGTAAAAAAAAGCAAAAACGGGTGTATGCATTCACAGTGTTTACATTCAATAACCAAGCAGTGACCAATCCTCCAATAAGAGCTGCAGAAATCAGCAGTCCAAAAGCTTGACACAGTAGGTATGCTTAGTAAAATAGTTATAGCTGATGCTTATCTGAGGTAACTGCAGAATTTTGGTGCAACAACAGCAAAGGCACAACCCTCTTTTAATAATCTTTGAACCTGGGATGGTGATGAGTGGTTCACAAGCACTTTATGCTGGATTCTGTAATGCACCAGAGTCAGTATGAGGCTAACACTGGAGTATTTTGAGCTCTCTTTTTTGTCCCAGTTAATAGTCAGCCTTTTTGACTAATTTTAAACAGACAAGAGATGACTGACTAACCTGAGTATACACTGCATTGCACTGTTGCAGTTTTGATACAACAAAGGCGTGCATAACCCGTTCAAGATCTGAAGGTGTCAAAATGTTTTGGACATTATTCTGAACTGGAAGTAAGATTATAATTTGGGATTTCATAAAATGTCTCTGTTTTATGTCTTTATGGAACCTTGCAGAGCAGATTTACCAGCTGCATGGCTTTTCCTTATCTGCTGTTATTAGTGACATCTTGTCAGCCAGAGTGGCAGCAAAGGAAAGGACACAGACAGGAAATGTCCCACTTGTCTTCTTGTTGACACTGGACAGTTTCATGGAAAAAAAAGTCACAGATCATGAGTCATGAGCCTTTTTCATTCATGTTCCCACAACATTTAAACAAAACTCTGTAGGTATATTGGATAGCTAAATCCTTTGCTTTACAGTGACCAGCAGGATTTTGCCTTTCAGCTTTCTTCTCCATGGGGCGCTTCATCTACCTATAACCTGGATCTTATATCCAAGTGCTTCTACGATTACTGTGGCAGTTGTAGTTATGAGCCCACTGGTTGTGGGAATCCAATGTTCGTTTTCCCTCTAATGAGACTCAGGGCCACAAAATTCATCTTCACCTCAGTAGATGTATGTGTCATTGCTGGTGCTCGTGGCTTACGGTCTGAGAGTGTGTCCGTGGATTTCATCCCAATACCTAATGGCAGTCAGGGTGCCGTTACCTAGCCTAGCCTGTAGATATCTGTGTGTCCCTCCATGAATATGGCTCCCCAGAGGGTTTTGATTATTTGGTCTGAGACATTTACAGCAGTGGGCTACTGGTGATCATTTTGTAGGGCTGGCAGATCATGCTGTTCACACATCTCTCTCTCTCTCTCTCTCTCTCTCTCTCTCTCTCTCTGTATATATATATATATATATATATATATATATATATATTATATATTT
>VUQR01003612.1:9613-51650 GCA_015108515.1 Hemichromis elongatus
ATACGACCATAGTGCATCTTCTGATGGCTACTTCCAGGAAGATAACGCGTCATGTCACTTTCTTGAACACTGGGCTGTACTTCACTGTAGTTTGCTGTATTCAAATGTTCTCCACAGTCACCAGATCTCAATCCAGTAGAGCACTGTTGTTGGAATGTGGTGGAGCGGGAGATTTACACAATGTATCCCCAACAAATCTGCAGCAACAGTGTGATCCTGTCATTTCAATATGGACCAGAATCCTTATTCATCTGATACTGGACCGCTGTGCAAGAGGCACTCACAGCCAAAGGGGGAATGCCTGAAATGATCATATCAGGGATATCCGCTCTAACTGACACCACTGATATTTCTACCAAAGGTAGAAAACACTGTCTGAGACGGAACATATAGAGCACTCTAAATTTTTTAGCTCATAGGCACACATACATTGACCTCAGTATTTGACATGGTGATCATTTTGCGTATGAGCACCTACCATCAGAATAGTACAGATATAACTGAGAATATGGAAAAACATAACATATCCCCTTATAATTCTATAATTGCCTTAATGTTTTATATGTCCTCTGATTATAATCATTATCATTATAAAGTCTTACTTTATAATTTTATCCAGCATTAGTCACAATGCTCAGGGAGTCAGAACATAAAAATCTAATATTTCTCCAATCCTCCAAAAGAGAGAAGCTACTAAACTTACTGATACCTAAAGGACATATGTAGGCTTTGTTATATGTTTACTAAGTTCTATGTAAGTGCTGAGAAGTAGACTTTATGGGTACTTATACATGATATTCTACAGCACTCATCACTGCAGTCACAGCAGTTTGAATCGGTCCAGATTAGCCTCCATAATTAACTGCTTTTGATCAGCTGTATTTGAACAAACAAACAAACAAACAAAACTTCCAACTGGGAATCTGTTGGCTATATTATCTGACACAGCATACCCATGGGGAAGGAAATTCAGATGCTGCTGATTAAGAGGCCCTCCCTCTATAGCCACAATTTTACTAATGTGTTTATCTTACTCCTCAAATCATATAGATGCAATTACGGCACAAACTGAAGCATGACATGAGCTGTTGTGTTGTTAGGATCATTTTGTGACGGAACAAGGCCTTTGGGTCTCATCACTGTAATGGTTTCACTTTTGTAATGTGCCCATGTTCTTGGCCTTCAGTTCTGAGAATAGTTTCACTCTCGTCTAGCAGTCATGACACGTAAACCAGATTGGACAGTGGGTCAGCGAGGACAGATTAAAAGATGCCACTGAGTAAAATCTGAAACAAAACACCCTTGTGGACTTGAACAGCAAGCACCACAGTGAGAGCAGTATTATTAGCTCATTTTAACTAATCTGAACTGGTACAACTGACTCTAGGTGTGTTGCCTTTGACAAAGAGGCCCATTGCCACATGCATTTCTTCTGTGATGCATCTTGTTGCAATAGGGGACTTGACTCAATTAGTTGCCAGCTGGTTGCATTATGATCATATTCCTATATAAAAACAAGGTTGTTGAGTATCTGTCATTTTGCTATCGTGATGCACCAAAGTTTCCTGACCGCGTGTAGTCAGATCTGGTCCCACCTTCAAAGCACTTATTTTAAAGGTAACAAGATCACAGTATATTGCACATGGTTACAATTTTTTTTGTGACTGTCGTAAACTCATAATTCTTAAAACGTTATTTTTCATTTATCTTTCTTTCCTTTAGACTAAATACTTGATCAGAACAGATTATTTGACAGAGTCGACCAATTGCGGGTTGTTATTTTCTGTCATACATGTATTGTTATAACAGTGGATGCTCATATTAAATACAAAGCTTCAAATAACGAGGTCTAAACACTCTGTTTAAAGCCATTTAAAAAAAAACAACAACTTTTGGGTCTTTATTTTGCAGTTTTAAAGCCTGAAAAGGTCGCGATGCACATCTTATCCTATTTTACAGACTTCTTGGTCCTTGTAGTTAGAATAAACATGCCTTTTGGAACAGAACACTGGCATATATAATATATGTGTATAAAATCTTGCCTTCCACATGAAGGTCAGGGGTCAGAATGTCAGAACGATGGGGATTAGGCGTCTCTCTCTTGGGTGGAGGCTTGCTGACATGGTGGTTTGAACTCTTGTTAACCAGCTGAAGGTCATTCTTGCTGCCACTCCGCTGCACAGTGGGATTTTAGCCTGCACCGTGAGACTAATATCCTTGTTCACCACTCATCTGTGATAGAAGATGTGTCAGTGTGCGGCTCAGTCTGAATATAATTTCCCCTGCTGAACAGACCCCATTATCTCACTCTGTGCATCTAAAGGCCCTCACTAACTTCCTCTTCTCTTGCCCTCACACCTCAGCAGCAGCAGTGAGGCGCCCTCAAAGTTGCTGAATAATTCTATTACATTTTTACAGTCCAGACTGAGGCGCCGCAAAGAGGCCAGAGAGCAGCTGAAAGGTTTAAAAGCAATTCATTATTTCAAGTCTAACCATCTGTGCATCGGTCTTCCTCTCTCTGTTTCTACGTGCTTTATATGCCTTCTGCCTCTGCAACTGCATTCATGTGTCCGTTACAGCTCGTTTCCAGTGCATCTCATGTGCAAACACTGACACAGACACTCTAAGCAATTAACACCAATTTTCTGTTCTGAAGGACTCGCGGTGTATAAACCACTGTTTGTCTTTGTGAAAATTACAGTCTGCTTACTGAGTGTCAGATTCTCCTCCCTGTGTGCTTTCCAAACATTGTAAACTACTCGTGTTCATAATGAGTGAGTCATTTAGTCTCGAGTTTATCATCGTCATTTGTCTGCTTCGCATTTCCTGAGCTCCTCTCACAGCTTAGAACGGGGAAAGAGTCAGGATTGTTTGTATATTTGTGCAACTCGTGAACTGAAGTCAACACACAAAGTATTTCATGCTGTCGACGGAATCTCTTGCCTTTCAGGAGCCGCAGTGTGAAGCATTCAGCACTGCGTGTGTGTGTTTGTGTGTGCGCGCCTGTGCTGTGACAACGATGGAGAATGGCATGAGCGCTTCTGAGATGACGAAAGCTATTTTTAGAGCATGGCAGCCACAAGCCTCCTTGGACAGAGAGGAAGGGAGGTGATAGAGGAAGTGGGCAAAGGGAAAGATGGAGGAAATAACAAAGGGGAATATCCAGAAAGGAAAGAGAGAGAAAAGAAGGAATCGGCATAGGAAATCAAATAGGAAATATTACAAATGATATTAAAATAATTTTATATTCTTTGTGCATTTGGATGATGTGCACATCAGTTTATATACTGTCCTGCTCAGTATATATTTTTGTTACATTTACTATTTTTCAAATAAATGAGTGAAATGTAACACATCCAAATAAAAGACAAAACACATAGAAGACATTATGAAACGTTACACAAAAAGCCAATCTATACATTCGGGTTTGATTATTTTAGTAATCAAGTTTTCTATTGATTAGTCCATCAATTAAATAAGTAACTGGATAAGAAAACAGTCTTTTTGCTGGCTGTAACATTTACCAGACTGATTAGTGAACTCTATGCTCTGTCAGTCCACAGGGATTGCTGCAGGTGGAAAGCAGTGGTCCTCTGGCCCAATCCTTCATTCCTGCTGAAGGTCTGGTCCAAATTCCATCTTTCCCAGTAGGATGAGCTATGAACAGCTCCCACTCAGGGCTTGGACCAGGAGGCGGCTAGGTGCCAGGCTGCCATGTGTCCTGTGCCCTGTCTGTGCTTTGGTGGTGCACGTCGGGTGTATCTGGCAGATTAGGAGGACAGACCAGCTGTTTGTTACTTTCCATTTTGGGATCCTGGTTAGAGCCCTGTCTAAGTTCTAGTTGTCCCACTGGGTCGTGGAGCCCATTCAGAGTTTCCTTTTCCTTCTAGATTGTGGGTGCACTCGACTCGAGGGGTGGCCACATCGTTGGCCTTGTTGAGGGGGGCCTGCCTCTCAGCCATTTGTGCAGCAGCAGTGGTTTTACAGCTTCAATGTGGCAGGCAGTCCCTTTTGTTGGGTAGCAGGTGCTGGGTGCCCCTCAGTAACAGCCTTCATCTAAAAGGTTGGCCTACTGTCTTGTGGACACCATAGCGGCTTGCTCGGTTGCAGTCCTTGCATCTTGCAGGGTTGCGTCTGGCAGAGAGATGCCTTCTGCCTCCCAGCTTTGCCTTTTGGTAGGGCCTTCAACGGACCGTTGTGCATACGTGTATATTTTAAAGAGTTCGTCTGCAACACCGTGATGATTGGATGTGGATTGCATCTTCTCCTCACGGGGTGTCTTAAAGAGTTACGCCGTACATATGGAATATGTAACGGAGTGGAGAGATTTGAGAGTATCTCTCCAGCCTCAGGGCGCTCAGAGACACATTCTGATTAAACATAAACCGGTTTTTTGTTTCATGGGCTTGACCTGCCTAGCTGGAGTCTCTTAAAGAAGTGTTGAAACATCCTTACCAATGGGGTTGGGTGATTCCCTGTAAATATGAAATATGTAACGGAGTGGAAAGCTAGTCTCTCCCTCAGAAAACAGAGGTTACAAAGTAACCAAATGATTTGATTTGTGTTCAAGTATGTATGTATGTTTTGTGCGTTTGTGTGTTTAAGTATGCTAGTGAATATGTGGCAGCTACATGAAAAAAGGAGAGCATATAAAGAATCTCAGAAGTGAGCTTTGCCCTGTGCTTTGATACAACGTGTCCTGCTGCAGTACATAGATGTTCTAATAGTGTAAATGTGAATAAATAATCCCACACATCTTTGGCTCAGAGTTTTACCGGCCTGGACAAAAGAAAACATTTTTTTTTGTGTATTTTTAAATATTAATACAATTTAATTAATATAACATTTTATTTATGTTTTACATCAACAGAAATTTGTTTTAAACATAAATCTCAACCTGTATTACAAAATACAGGTTTTTCCGAGGGTTGCTACATAGGCAGAAATCACCCTCACTAACTTCTGACCCAGTTTTGTTCTATAAACAGGCCTGAAATATGACAGAAACCGTTCCGTTCAGCTTCCGTTACACAGCTGTCTGCCTTTGTCATACAGTTTGCGGTACAGTGAATGGAGAGTGCTTCCTCAGACCTCCAAGAGAGCTGTTTGGAACAACGTTTGTAGTTAAACTTCTGTGCAGCCAGATAGAGAGCCACTGATAAGCGTCGTCACAGTCAACTCTAATTATTATTATTTTTTCTTGAAATTCAAAATTGTCTTATTAAAACCCTATGCCTTAATATTCATGCTCAGCCAGACTCTAATGACTTACTGCCTATCAGTAGCTGGATTACTATCTCTAATTTGGTTGTTCGTTGATTTTGCACCCTTAGTCCAAAATTTGTGTGATTTGTTTTTGTTGTTATTTATTTGCCATTTTGTACCTACAAAACTATTAAAACTGGATCTCTTAAAGCCTTTTGTAGGATTATCTTTTAGAATATAGTCCATGCCAAATTGATGTGACACAACAGATAAATGCAGACAACTGCCTATCAGTAACTAAGGTTGATACGGGCCAATGCTGACACATCCCAACAATTAGTGATGTGTAGCAGGCTCTTAAAATATTCATATTTTGTTCTGCAGTGCAGAGATCACTCAGCTCCAAGCTACTTGGCTGTCAGTGTATGTCACAGAATTATTAAATATGTATACACCCAAGACTTTTATTTGTTTTTGTAGAAGTGTGCACTCTGACATCTATGCCAAATGATTTCAACCAATCCTTTATGAGAAAAAAAGGCAATCTCCTATAGGTAATTTTCCATGTCAATCTATCTTTTCGGTCTTTGTCTCCTGTGATTAGGGGACATATGTTTCCTCGCAGAGACGGGCTGTTGGCCAGATGATGTCAGTGTCCTTCTGTCACTCCATTTACCTTCCTCACATTCTGCCCACCGATCGGTCTTTGTGTCTGTCTGTTTATGGAGAACACAGGGAGCCTCACAGTCTACGCTGCTGAATGGTCAATGGTGCACAGATGTAAACACACACACACATAAACACACAGACACGCGTGCCACACCCGTCGTCAGGAAAAGCCTTGAGGCTATGCAAGCGTGACGCGACTGAGCGGAACCCATCCATACATGTGCTGTATATTCAGGTCAGCATCTGCCAGTTTCTGAGCGTGGGCCAGTGTTACAACAATGCGTCAATCGCCTCCCATACAGCGACAAACCCCAAGTATGATGTATTCATATATATTTCCCTGGTTTTAAGTATGTTGTAGATGAAACTGAAGGCTTTGTTAAATGCATTTACCGAACACTAAAACTGATTTCTCTTTCTTCTCTTTTAATGCAAGAGTGAGCCACAGAAAACTGGAAGGGGAAAAAAAACAGAGATGGAGAGTTTCTGTTTGCAGCAGAAACCATAATGAACTCCATTATATTGATGCTACCTTATCACAATAACATCACCTGGCAGCAGCCCAGCAGTACTGATGCTCACTGCATGTTACTTGGCAAATAACACAATAACAGACAGACCCACAAAACCAAGAAGGTATGAATCATGTTTTGCAAGTGTATTGATCACTGTTTAACGTGTGCATTTATGTGTGTGTGTGTGTGTGTGTGTGTGTAAGCATCGAGCACAAAGACCAAAAAAACTAAATAAAATTTGCAGTGACAAAAATCTATCACCTCAACATTTCTGGGAGTGTCATTATCCTGTTACAAATGGCTCACAGAGCAGCTGGCATGTCATGGATGACAAATTTCACACACTGTTGCATGCACGCACTCGAGTGTGAGTTGGCACGAAAGCCTCCGATCCATTTTTATATCGCTGTCTGGTGTTGGCAGTGCTGCTAAACGTGAAGATCCACTGGGATGCAATGACTGCAACAGGTCACTGTAACGATCTGGGAGAGGTTGACCAGGATCTGTGAATATCACAGATCTGTATTATCTCTGGCTCTTTGTTACTCAGTTGACCCATACTTGAGTACACCCTTCTAGGCTGCAACTGGGACAAACTAAACATCATGTTGAATTTATCAAGTCAAGAAATGAACAGTTGAGAGAATGTGTTTAATAGGGAATGACTCACATTATAAAAACGCTCTTTCCTATAACTACAAATACAATTGGACTCCAATTGCTGGACAGTATTGGGTGAACTTAGTCGCATAGAGGGTGCTGTACTAAAAAACCTCCCTGCTTGTTTTACTTGCTAGAACCTCGCTGCAGTTTTTCATTAGTGTGTGTGAACAATGTCGACCTGTCTTAAATACTTGCTAACGAAAGACTGAGTGGTAGTGAAACTCTAAAAAGTGTGATGCAAACAGGAAACATTTGCCTTTTACGTACTGAAGACAACCAGTCTCTGTTCCGCTTCACAGATTCACAACATCCTAGCGACTAGGTTATGAATCTTTGCAGGCAACTTGGTATTTTAAATACAAACTACATCCATGTACCCTTTTTAAAAATGATAAAATATGTGGCTATAAGGGAACATATGATGGTTATCTGTAATTTTGTTACAGTGCTGGATGCTTATACTGAAGATGACCAGCTACAAATTATAAGGTTGGATGTGCCATGATCGCTGCAAGCCAAAATCTAAATGCTTTGTGTTAGACGATTTTCCATACTGTTGGCTCTGTATGACATCACAGAGAGAGGATAACTCTAATATGGTCATTTCAGGCAAATTAAAGCTTAGTAACTGCCTGTTGTTCGAACTTTTTGTCAGCCAATCAGAAAAGAACATTCCCTTTTATTTAATCCACAAGTAGTTGATTTGTGGATTAATACAGTGGGGACTTCACATCATAAAATTTCGTCATATAAACTGCATTTAAATGAACAAATTTCATTTCATTTACCATACTAATGCACATTTACATTGTGCCATTATCATTTGGAAATTTCATCCAATTTTACTATCTAAAATCTAAACATGACTAAATGCGATTGTCTATTTACCTTGAATTCTGAATCCGGCATGCAATTATAAGCTATCTTTAGAACTTATAAAATCAATGGCTTCAAAGAAGCATAATTCAGCACATTTAATGAGATCTTCTCTAATGATAATGCAGCTCATTCATAACCCTCCAGCTCCAATCAAATCTAATAAGCAGAGGGAGCAATCACACCAGTTAACATGTACAGAGAAATACTGTAGATTATGCCGTTAAACATGTGCCCTCAGATACAGACACTGTTATTTCCAGCTGACATTCTGCACCTGCGCTCTATCCCTCTGCCTGTATTCTCCTACAAGAGCGAGAGACAGAGAGAAAGCACAGGAGGAGGGAAACAAAAAAGGTGAGGGAAGAGCGTGTGTGTGTCCAACCAAAACAGTGTATGAACTCCAGGCTGGCAGCCGAGTGGAGGTAACACCGCATTTAGCACCCTGACAGGGAGGGCTTCTGGATGGCTGTCGCAGGCCTGTGTGGGGACGTGGCGGCGCAGGATGTCCTCCTGCTTGTAAACTTACGGAGTACGACTCATCTTGAACATTTCCTATCGCTTTCCCGCTCGACTCCAACGGGGCCCTAATGACTAATAAATAATGCATGCACGCTTCCGTTCGATTGCTTATACTTTTCTCATCTCTGCCCCGCTCTGCTTCTCGCTTTCAGCCAACGCAAACATGCTTTCCCGCCTCCCTCCATCTAAAGACATGACCCCCCACCCCCACCCCAGCACTCCCACCCACCACCCAGCAACAATCTGTCCTGTTACTGTGTGGCCCTCTTTTTCCACACTTATCAGCCCTCTGGATTTAAATAAAGCTGTACTGCTAATTCTCTGTTGCCTGGAAACCCAAAAGGATGCAACAATAATAGCATTTTACCCCCAAAGCCTTCAAGACCTGTTAAATTGGAGCCACGTTGCCCCTTTTGCACGACTGCAAACTTTTCCTGGCGCTGCTTCCTTCTGTCAGAGGTAAAGAGTTTTTTTTTTTATGTGTTATTTTTTTTTTTGTTTCTTTTGTGCCTATTTTCTTCCATCAGGTCTCCTCTTATTTCACCAGGAGCCCAGGTTACTTCTGTGCTATAATTTTCAAAAAATTTTTGGTGCCTTTCAGCGGACTTTAATGGAACAACTGATCCAAATGGAAAATGTCATTTCTGGCCCTGACAGACGTTCTTTGTTCAGGTTCTTTTCTTCAAGAATACCTTCACTCATTTCCGATGTTTCCTTTCTCAATTTTTCTTTTCTTTATTGCAGCTGTTCTCGGCTGATGCATGACTTCCGATGGCATTTAGAGGAAGTGCGCCAATGACCTCACTGGCAAGGCGTGTCTTACATAACGGCAACTCCCTCTGGTTAAGAAGCATTTCCTGACACTCCTGATAAAAGATTAATGCCTCTTCTTACTCTCGCTCAGAGTGCTTTCTTCCATGAGAACTCTTAAAGTTAAAACAGTGAACAAGGACGCGAGATGCTGAGATAAGCCTGATGTAACAACAAGATAGTATGGAAGCACACTGCTGCCCTTTAATGTACCTTATGTCTTAGGTGTTGTGTGTTTCAGAAGTGGTTGCTTCTCTATTCCAAACCCTGACTGGGTCGTCTTGCAGGGTACTGGGAGCTAATGGAACTGCTTATGATCTGCCACATGTGTGAATTTCATTTTCTGCTGCTGAATAAATAAAAGTGTACTAGTTTAGATCTGCTGGATCACTTCCAGTCATAAAAACCTTCCTTTTCCTTTTTCTCGTAGTGATATTAGTAGAAGCACTCCTGCGAATAGAGAATAATTGGTAAAGTCTATATTTTTAACTACTTTTTGGTATTTTATTGCAGTTTATTTTTTAACTCTTGTCATTGTTTCTGTGAATGTGTTCATCCTTGTTTTGTAAGACTAAATGAATAAATCATGGAATAAATTCGCACTGCTCGGTCAGAGGTAATGAGATACAGTGGGATACATATTAGCATTAGAAGATGATCATCTGTGCACCTCTGATATCAGCCTCTCCATTGGTTTTCTGCCCAGATACAAGAGAGGCGAATGGGAACGTGGCAGCATGCCGGCTAAAATCCAGAAGGGTTTTTAATGGCAGTGTAATTTGCCTCAGTGGTTCTTGTGGTGATTCAGAGTATACTCAAGTGACCCTCCAATCAGCCCTGCTCACACCAACTGTGGGAAAAGTCACTAAGTATACATTATAGTGGTTTTAAAATTAACAAATCTTTAATGACTAACACTGATGCCACAATATCACCCTTCTGTCTCCTCTTACTTCACTCACTGCTTGTAGTTTTACTGTCATTATACTACGAACCTGCTCGCATGCAAAAACTATACTAAAGGGACCTGGTCATCTTTTACTTTATTCAAAGCTGCAGTTGTTGGACTACAAGAACCCCTAATAACCTTCAAAGATAAGTTCGATCTGGTAAGGCATTAGACTTAGTTTTCAAACTTTAGAAAAGCCGTCCTGTGACAGGAGAGTTTGGTCATTCACAGGCTCTTTCAGAGAAGATCAGGTGAGTAGCAGGCTCAAAGTGAGATTTAGTCAGTGGAGAAACCCTAAAATCCACATTGTTAGCAATGCAGCAGAGAAGCTCCTCCCAGTCTCATGTGTAATGTGAGCTCCAGTAGATTTGTTTTCTCTGTGGAAAGGCTGTGATCAGCACACCTGATCTTTGTGGATTAAGCCATAACATATTAGCTACTGTTACACGAGGTATGATGGGAACTTCTTTCCAGCCCCAAGCAAGAATAAAGCTAGCATAAAGGTGGAATTTAGCAAGAGTATACTGATCCTCTACCTAATCACACGAGGTGTGAAAACGGGTGTGGGTCTCAATCAGCCATGGTTTCTTACATGGCCTTGCATGGCTGATTGAGACCCACACCCGTTTTCACACCTCGTGTGATTAGGTAGAGGATCAGTAGGGGGCCCATTGTCCCTCTATGAGGGACACTCCCACAAGGCTTAAATATGGGACTCTCCACCATTTGACCCTAGAACTGAAGAAGCTTCTCGGATGAGAGGTGAAACGTCCAATAAACCTTTTTCATCTGGAACCCGAACATAACCTGGCCGAGGAGGAAAACACGGCAGTCACGAAACAAAATGTGCACCAATACAAAGACAAAGAATTCACAGGTGAATGAAGTAAGAGCAGTTCGGGGCACGACGGCTGAGAGGAACAGCGTTTGAGAGCTTTCTATCATCAGCTGTTTGGGGTTAAGTGTCATTTTATCGTCTAACATATTCCACCAACTGTAATTGCAGAGAATAACAGTCACTGTCATGATGTAGACCTCCACTACTTTTTTTTTTTTTTTAAATCCAAGTCAGTTTCAACTCCACTGACATAAACACAAAAATAAAATCTATTTCCTGGTCTTTGGTTTATTATTGGTCTTTGTTGGGGAACACTGAACGCTGCTCCTGAGCTCACTGACCTGGCAGAAAGTCAGCCTCAGAGGAAACAGCGGATGGTTTACTCCCAAGCAGGAGAGCATCTAACGTTTCCCAACTCTCCCATTTCTTAAATCCAGTTTGGCTCTATCTGTCTCTAACCAGCAGCATCTGGAAGCCCTTTTTGTAGACTAAATCAGAATCAGTTAGCAGAAAAC
The DNA here is from genome assembly GCA_015108515.1 of Hemichromis elongatus. Classification (NCBI taxonomy): domain Eukaryota; kingdom Metazoa; phylum Chordata; class Actinopteri; order Cichliformes; family Cichlidae; genus Hemichromis; species Hemichromis elongatus. The sequence continues at coordinate 21,176 of VUQR01003612.1, forward strand.
ACAGCCGAGGGTTTTTAGAAGTTACTGCATCCGCACAGATTTTTCCCGTTCCTTCTCTTCTCAAGTGCAGGAAAACTGCGAAGGCTAAGATAACTTTTTTTGTTTCCTCTCACCTAGAAATGTCAACCAAAAGCTTTGCTGTGTACTCAGGCTGATTAGAAATAGTAGTTTTTGTCATTAGCCCTAGAGTGCACTGCAAATGAAATGTATCGCAGCTTTCTAGGTGCGTTAAATATTTACAAATTTTTTTAAAAGATTATTAAGATTTTAAAATAAACATGCCCGTTGGCTGAAATAACTGGCTTTTCTTCTGACTCCTACAATGAGTTCAGCTGCACTCTCTGAAGCAAACTGTGCTGGTGCCTGTTTATTCTCCTCATCCAGTTCACACAGTATCACTGTCCTGCTACAGTGATCTGCCTTAACCCTAACTGTTAGCAGCCAAACCAAACAGCTACTGCTCTGTGAATGTATGCATGCTGACATCAAAGAGAGTGTGTTTTTGTTACAGTGTTACAGTGTGTTTTTTAGTAGCACATGTGTGTGTAATCCATCAAAATGACATCAAAATGAAAGTGAGCCAGTGGAGCCTCACCTTCACATAGAGCTGCTGGAACTCCTCCAGGTTGAGCCGGCCGCTGGGACAGTCCTTCAGGAATCCCTTGTACCACTGCTTCAGCTCGTGTTCGTTAAACTCTGTGTTCTTCACCAGGTCCTCCATCACTTCAGGGGTCAGCTTGCTGTTCTGTTTCCCCATTTTTCCTGTAAAAAAACAAAACACAAAAAGGGAGGGGGAGGCACACGGCATCTTAAAATTAATACAGAGCACAAAGAAGAACCTCTACATGTGTGAATCTGCAGTCAAGGTCTGGAGGGTGTTCAGGAGAGTGATTCATTGAGGCGGAAAGCAGACAATCCGAAAGAAGTGCGAAAACGCACAACAAAGCTGCGTCTAAAAATAAGCTTTAAAACAAATGGAGCGAAATGCTAGGATATTAGCACTGCTCTGTTGCTACCTCTTGGATAACAGGGTCAGTTTGTCAGACATGCGGCTTTATTTCTTGCCCTTGAGCAGTGTCCCACTTCTGTTTACTTCGTTTTAAAAAGGAAAACTCAACCATTGAAATTCCTCTAATCAGAGCTTCTGCATTAAATTCATTAAAGACTATTAGCCCAACTTCCTTATAAATAAGAAAGTTTTCCTAGACGACTACAATGTATGCGGGCTACGAGTCTCGGGAAATAAAACATAAAAGCTTTTTTACTTAGTGCAAGTACCTGCCCTGTCATTCTTTTTAAGACCATGTTATATTAAAATCTGACTCCTTCCAATAATTTTTTAGCCACATTTCAATTCTGTCCTTCGGTTCCCTTCCAAATAGAAAGAATCCCATCTTAAAAATGAACCTCTGGCTTTTGAAAAGGGTACCAATGACACGTTATGATCCTAAAGTAGTTAACTCCCTGTGACTTTTCAGAAACACTCAAGTATGTTTTGGTTTAAAGTCCATTCATTTCTCCACCAGCTGCCTCTTCTCCATCTAGCTGCCTGCCTCTGCATAATGCTGATGCTGCCACTTTATGGCCTTGATTAGCGCATTAACCAACTCATAATTATCCTAATGTGAAAAAGATGGTTTCGAGTTTTGGAACATTTCCGCTCTCGTTCTCTCCTGAGATGTTTTATTAGATCTCTTTAACGCAAAAAAACCAAGGGAGACGTGAGGCAGCAACAGTATGTGTCGTGTGGTGCCAGACGGTCTCTGCGTGAGCACCTTCGTTGGCGTGCCGTGGCTTCAATATGTTGAGAAAATAAAAACAGCTAAATTAAACTTTAGAAAGATCATTGTTTTGCTCTGATTTTATTGGCAAGGTTACACTGTTACTGTGTGGTAGAGGTGAGTGGGGACTGTTTTATAAAAATATCCCTGTGAGGCTCTTCAAGATCCTCTGACATCCAGCTCTGAGGATGCCTACCAAACAGCAGCCATGCACTGTGAGAAGTTATTAAATTAACAACGCCTTTACAGTTGCCAAGTTTGCTTATTGATCATCTATTGGACTTGAGTTTGTCACAGCACCCCGCTGTTATTCCCCGGTTGTCATTTTGCTTTAAATGTGAGTGACAGCATCCAGGCAATTTTCCAAAATGATGAATGCTTGATGAAAAGCAGCTCTGACGACGAGAAGTTTAAGTACTAATAGTCTATAGTTAGTAGCATTATATAACTCTCTTTTGTTTATTTTCAACTTAGCATAGTGACTGGTTGGCAACCCCCTGGAAACCTCTGGTCACTAGAGAAAAATGTGTATTTCCACATGATTCAAAATACCAATACCATACCAATCGCCTAGCAACTGCCAGCAACCTCACAAAACCACTTGCCAGCTAATCAGGTATATTCATTTTTCCCAGCCTATAGGCCCGTGTGCCTTAATTTCACCCGACCAACATTACACATACGGGGCCCGCCCCAATGTTTGACAGCCACTGCAGGTTTTTGAAGCCCTGCTGCTCACTCACTGAATGGAAGAGAGGGCAGCAGCAGCAGCAGAGCGAGACCTTCATTTCACGAAGCAGTACTGTTCACAGAAGAAAAGTCAATAAAGGGCTATGAAAGGTGCTAAGTTGGCAGCGAGGAGGTGAAATGAAGCATGACACCTGTGTGTCAGAGGGATGTCAGGTCCCCAAGGTCAAAAAGTATTTACACATGAATCCCCAAATTAACAAACAAAAACGTAACCAGTGATCTGAAGCGTACAATGTCTTCTGCAGCCATAGCTGACATTGTACCGTAATCGGAAAACACAATAATAAGAAAAATACAAAGAAATGTATGGTATTTTAAAGTTATAACGTTTCGGTTAATATGGTTACAGACACGAAAGAACCATCAGTCCCATCTAGCTATTATCAAGGGACTTCCATTTAACTTAAAGGTCTTCTTAGGGGTGTGTCTGAGAGAACTGAGTTCAAAATAGGTTTGTATTCTTTTACTTTGATAAAGAGCAGTGCTTTTTTTTTTATGAGCCATAAACCACAGGTCAAACTATTTTAGAACATTGTGAAATGGGTGGTGTGTGTGTGTGTGTGGACATCTCAGTTGTTTGATCTAATCTAGTCATCTGCAGGATTGTTGATGGAGAACTTGAGCAGTGGAAAGAGTGACACATCCAATCAGAAAAGTTATTCTTAGCAAATGGGGGGAAAAAATGAAATAGTTCTTCATTTCATGAAGACCTTATGAAGTGTCTTTTCAAGCAGCTCAGACACTCCCTGGAACATAATCTGGGAACCGTTTGTCTAAGGGAGATAAATATACTTTGTCCTGAAAGCCAATTTCAAAAAGTTTTTTCCAGCTCGGCTCAGCATGACCCAGGTTCACAGAGACGCTTTGGATTAATAACGTAACAAACGGAAATTTGAGTTATGCAATGTCTAAGTGTGATAACACATTGTCTGCAAGCTACATGGAAATTTCAACAAATACATTAACTCATAATGAATTAAAGTGCTGCGGGTGCACCATGACAAAGACTGTACTGAATATATGGAGTTTAGATAACAGTGACCAAAAATCCAATTAAATCACAGAAACAGTGTGACACAGAGCCATTAAGTTTAATACCTGATTGGGGATGGAGGTGGGAATCCAACCAAAACTAGGACAAAAATGGAAGCAGAGAGGAATGAAGAGAGAGGCAAATACAGATGGAGAATATCTAAGATTATTCCTAATGCTCAGTAAGAAACCATATAAAGACAATGACAGTCATGGGTGGTGCACAACAAGTAAACAGTTTCCTGTGTGGACACAGCGTAACAACATCTATTTATTCTACACGTTTACTTGCGTAGTATATGATGTTTAACAGGGTGATGTCATCTCATCATCTCAACAGCAAGCTGTGAACTCCCAAGGAAGCACTTGCCGATGTTTGAAAGAAGAAACACCCTTCAACCATATAAAGTCCTGACGTTGCACAGTTTGTCCACCAGGGAGCACTCTGCAACGTCCTCGTTTTGAATGCCACAAATACAAAAGTCAGCTATAAAGGAGTTAAAAAATAACTGTAAATTATAAATGTTAGAGAAATGTTTATGTTCTGTGTGTCTGATAGAAAAAAACGATATCGGCCGATATACCGGATTTCTAAATCACCCAAAATTAGTATCGGTCTTCAAACTCCTATATCAGTCAGGCTCTAAGCCGACATACAATTAACACATATCCACTCAAAATAATATAAGTAAGAAAGTACATAATTTAAGGCACAGCAAATACATCTGTTGCCTCATTAAAAAAAAGTCTTATCATATCATATCAATTTTTTTGTATAGCACATTTAAAGACCAAAGTACACCAAAGTGCTTTCCAGTAAAAGCATGATACAGACAAAATCACAATATAAAAATAAGACATTAAAAAATGATGCTTGAGAAATGAACTAATGAGCGAAACAAACAAACAGCAAAACTGCTTTTAGAAAATGTATTAAAGATGTTGTTTAGTTTTTTTTCGATTTTACTTTGGATCTGGCTTTTCATGGAGCCAAAAATTCAGGAAAAACCCTGATATCACAGCAGCCCAAGAATCCAACAAATGCAGTACACTGGACGCATACCAACACTACTGTGTCTGCTACTCACTGAATAAAAACAAAACAGATCTCTGTAAAAGGGAGGACGGGGAGTTCTGGAGATGTGTCAGAGCACTGCTGCATGTCATCAGTGTGTTCATAATTTGTTTTAAAGGGCAATTTAATCATCTTCATTAATTCAAATCAGGAAATTAACCAAACCACTCAGATACAGTGGATATTATTGGAGCTAATCATTAACTGAGCTTACACACTTTGGGACATGGCAGAATAACATCTCATTGATCCACACCAGCTGGCCTTTTAGAGCCATGACTTGTAAATGCAGATGTCCTTCTCTTGTAGTTATAACACAGATTATAGAACCTGAACCCTCGAAAGTGTTAAGTTAAAAACAAAAACAAAAAACCTGGCATCCTTCAAACAGTAGCACCCTTGTGTTATTGTGACCCACTGGGCATCCTAAATGCTTTTAGCTCCTTCTGTAAAGAAGAGGAAGTTGTACAGTTTCCTCATTCATAACTCACCCTGTGATCCTTCCACTGTGGTTTCAATGTGAAAATCTACTAAATTGGCTTTCTAAGATTTTTGGCAGCAATTGCAATTATTTAACACAAGTGAATCAGCTAAACAGCTAAAGCGTTGCTATATAGTGAAAAAAGGCTCTTTTGAAAAAACATTTTTTAATCACAAATGAGAAAAAATTCAAAAAAAAGAAAGAGAAAACAACAGCACATGGCTGACTGACTCGGCTCCTTAAAATAAATAGTCTGATATTCACACAAGGGACCAAAATATTAAGACACCTCAGCTTTTAAATATAAACAAGTAAGAATAATAAAAAACTGATGTCAGATTTAAGTGTGTAACTCTGTCTTAGCTGCTCCTTTATGGCCACATTTACTGTAATATACACAGTATATATACTTTACAATGATGAGTGCTCATTCTAAACATTAAAAAAATTTCAGAATAATGATGCTGGCATATATACAAGTGATCAATATGAGCCAAATGGTCAGACTTCAGACAATATTCTTCTACGCTCGGCTCCGTATGATGTCACTGAGAGCAGATATGGCCATCCTAACGACCCAAGCCCCACCCACCTGCTGTTCAAGCTTTCTGTTTGTGAGGCTCATAAATAAATATTCTGAACTGTGAATCATGCAAAGCGGTTTTAGCAGGGTGCAAGGCTAAAACTATGGATCTAGAAATGAACGTCCCTTTAAGGTAAATACCACATGCTTAATGTGAAACATTGACTGTAAACTAGCTTTTCCCTGTAATTAGCAGCATCAGGTTAAAAAAAATCCCCCAGTGTTGCAGTGTAACTGAGCAGCCTGTGTGCAGAAGGCAGCAGCTGCAGCAGGAGACCGCCGTGTCTTGGAAGAGATGTGAGCAGAAGACAGTCTCACTTTAGCGTTATGTCACTGCATACGTGAGTAAGTGATTGCGTGACAGGGACAAAGTAAATGCATTTGTATGGAGGCATTATTTATGTGTTTAGGACCACAAGTCTGTCACAGATGCTCGCTGATTGAGAATGAATTGTAGTGCACTTTGCATCCCAAAGATAATGGAGCTGATAAACATTTGAGGAACATCTCAAGGCACCCGGAGCACATTAAGAGCAAACATCAGCATATGCGATACTGCGGCAGCGCACGCTACCCGTGAAAACCTCTGGGGAATAAATGCACTTCTGCTAAAAGACACAAACATCATCTGCGCTACTTAATGGTAATTCTCCTCTAAAACATTCAAAACCTGCTTAACAATAGCGCGCATTGCATCATAATGCAAGTGTTACTCTCACCAGTGATTCAACAAGCAGCAGCAGAGCTGAATCTGCATCTGCAGTGTGTGCCAGCGTGCTGCTAGGAATCCAGCTTTACAGCACTGTGTGAGCTGTTTGCCACACAGGGCTATAGCTGAGCCTTCAGGAGGGGATGGTACGCAAAATTCATGGTTTTAAGGTTCATGGTGTGGCTTTTGATTCATGGTTTCTGGAAGTAAATAGCTTTAATTTTTACTGTAAGAGTTAAGACACTTAAATGCTGTGTAAAAAAAGAAGTTAAAAAAAAAGACTGACGGACTTTAAAGCAAGCAGGAAAATATTCAGCTTTAACACCTGCACAAAGTGACACCGCCATTCTTTCCTTCATCAACACGGAGGACAGGAAGTATCTTGTTTGAAAAAACTTTATAGGAACTATTACCTCACACGCTTGGTGCTCGGTTAAACGATGCATATGTTGTAAGTAAAGAAGTCGTGGATTCTGGTTGCGCAGGAAGACCATCTAAAGCTTAAACTCCATGTGTAGCTTGAGTTAACACATCGATCTCAGAAATATACTTTATATATTATCATTGCCAAAAAGTTTTTCGAATTTTTTCTCCTGGCAACGCAAGTACGCCGACACCTTCTCAGGTGGGCTGAATTAAAAACTGCATGTCACACACCGAGCGCACACACACACACTGTTACACCCTCAGTTGGCCTTATAAATGAATATCGTCTTTATATAATACAATGCAATTATTTTTACAGTAAAAATGACAAGTCACACATCATCTTCATACCTCCCACCTAATCTCGCTTCATATAAAACCTGCAAATGCACAACCTTTAAAGTGACGCGCGAGGCGACATGGCACGTGGCACAATTTCAACCTACACATTTTTAAAAGATTTTTTTTTTTTTCTGAGACCCTTAATTCATGTCTGCAGCGAATGATTTGAGTGACGTATTTATTGGCTGTATCAAAGCAACCCACATGGTCTTTAAATCTGAAAATATTTGACTCCTCTACTTGCTGTTCTCATTCGACACCTCCACTGACTGTCATTCTTCCGAGCTGCCTACGAGCCCTGTAACTCTCTGCCACCTTCCCCCTGTTGTTGATGTTTACTAAATCGCAATAAAATGAGAAATAGAATAAAAAGTATCTTTTTACATGAATGTCGCCCCTCAGCTAACAAATGCAATAATAAATAAACTCATTTCTGTTCACCAGCTTACTTTGTTACACTGTATCTGACACCAGAGACAAAGCGCACTGCAAAAAATGGGATAAAGGCAAGAAAAGCAATCAGGGAGGTGATTGGAGACTTAGAGTGAAGAACCCCCCCCCCAAAAAAAGTAAATAAATAAATAAGCCTGCTGATGGCTCCTAATTGTATGCATTGTTATGTTTTGCAGCACTTACTCACATCTACAAAGGGACAAGGGGTGGCAGCTGGTGCATCATCAGCCAGTGGTTTGTTTTAGCAAGAGAGTTGAGTGGGGCTGAGTCTGGGACGAGGGGTCACTCTGCAGTGCGATGCAGAGCAGAGCGCCATGCTGACTCCAAACCTGAGTCATAGCCCTTTGTCTCACAGTCCACCGACGGTTCAACAAATAGTAATTACACATCATGTAATTACACATCAGGACACAGGTATGGTCTGACACAACAGATCTGCTCCAGAGCCAGGCTGTGGGCTGTTACATAACACTATCCCTTTACCATCATTTGCCAACAGGGGATGACCTTGAGAGGAGGGCATAGTCCGGGCTAAGACGAGCAAGGATAGGAACAAAGCCATCTGAGGGTTTAATTTAGGCAAATATTACAGGAGAGATTAATGTGTGTCTGTAGAAGAGATGGGGTGGGGGTGCAACAATCATTGGATGTGATGTGGTCATGCAAGATTGATTTGAAAAAGAAAAAAAAACAAACCAACAACCAGGCTCTTCCCACTGAGGGTGGTTGGGGTTAAGGACACACACCACACCCCCGTCTTCTTCTTGCGCACACACATACACACACATCCTTGTGCAACATCAGCACCAGTGACAAACTACAGCACATCACACCACACCACACGGTGCCATGTCATAGCAGCCCACCCCACGCAAGTCACAAGTACAAATCGTCAAATTTCACACAGTCCCCACTGTTGCACAGAACAGCCTCGCTCTCCTCACTTTTGTTGTTAAATCCAAAAGCCTTATGGGCGTGTGTGTGTGTGTGTGTGTGTGTGTACCCTGTGTGCGTAAGCAGCAAGAGTAAACCCAGGTAAGAAACAACCATGTTTATCTAATGCGATATGATCAGAAGGCTGTGGAGGCTGCACTTCTATATGTACACTTATATATATATATACGTGTGTGTGTCCTTATTAACGTGGACTTCAAACACAATAAATGGATACATTAGTCTTATGATATCGAAAGGATGACGCACTGAGCAGCATCATGCTGATATAAATATAAGGTATGATGCCGAGCAGTACAATAATAAGAATTTCATGCATCTGTCAAAATTTACGCAAAGCTTTCATCCTACCTTGCGAGAGTGTAGAGTCAACGAGAGTGGAGTCCGGTCTGGTGTCTGGAGTGGTCAAAAAAAAAAAGAAAAAAAGAAAGAAAACACCTGCGAGGACAGGAAACAGCAAGAAATGTTCTTCTGTCGAGCTTAAGACTAGCTGTGCCTTTTAGATTGTTTGATTTATTTAATTATAGTTTAATGGTTGGGATAAGTCGGGCTTTTACAGAGAGAAAGCTGTGCAGGTCCGTAGGATAATGCTGCGCAACACAAACTGCTGCTGATGTGCTGAGAGGAGGAGACAGATACTGAGAGAGCGCGCAGTGTGCGTCTCCCTCGCTCCCGCGCTCCCAGCCTGTGGCTGTGTACTGTGGAGTAGCAGATAAAGACAACAGCAGACAAACACTGGCGTTTGTATCCCTAATAATATTTTGTTAAGAAATACAACCCTCTCTTTGCCCTACAGTTTCATTAATACAAATTTTAATGAGTGGTTGTCGGTGTTAAAGAGCAGAGGCAAATATTGTTTGTTATTAAGTTTATGTTAGCTAAACCTTTAGTTATGACACATTAATCAGATCTGTTAGTTTCGCGCCAAATGTGGGACAGTAGCAGCATCGGTTAGCCAGCTATTGTAAATAGAGCATCCTGGTGAAAAAGCTTTCCTTCTGAAGGTAAGAAACGGGGGGCAACTTAACTTAGACCATCTGAAGAGTAAGTGATCATTGTAGCTTAAAGTGTAAAACAGAGTCGTAAGCTATTTTCTTTTCCCTTAAACCAATATAATGAACTAAGCTAGTGAGAATTCAGCTAGCCTAACTTGGAAATATTACCTCAAGCAGTTATACCTAACATACTACAAAAACCAAGTTACACTGATACCAGTTGACTTTAAAGAGTAGTTTAGGGATCTGTGAAAATGCAGGCACTTTTTATCAAGCTCTATTGCAGTAGCTAGAAAGTAAAGGCTAAATTAAGGCTAACAGCTAGCAAACTTAACCTTTGGTGCAAGAAGTAAGCTAATTAATAAGCATGTTATAGTAGCATGGGTACACTTGAAATATTCCATTGTGTGGTGAGCAATCTCATGGCATTTAACATCTGTCAATGTGACATGTAATAATTCTTCAGGACAGATTTTTTTTAGTTAGTTGATGGCAGTGGTATGATAAGTGTATTAAACTACACTTGTTTTCTATTTCTTTGGAGAATTTCTATCGTGGTTGTTCTACTAAGCCAGCTACAAATTACACCTGCAGCAGATGTCATGAAGTTCCCGGTGCATAGTTTTATGCTGATGTTAATGGAGCTGTACAGATACAGTCACCAGAGCTTTAGTGACCTGACATACTATACACCTCAGCAGCCATGCTCTATAAGTTTACATGGTCTGCCATTTTGCAGCTGAACTGCTGTGGTGTTTAAATACTGCTAGTTTGGATTATCTTTACTTACAGCTGATTGGAAGATCTAGGTAGACAGAAACTTCCCAAACTGGCTTTTTGCAATGATGATGCCTGAATTCATTGAGCTTTTTAGAACCACCCATTCTTTAAAATATGTTTATGTTTTATAAAGGCTGGTTATGTGCTTGGTTTTATACACCTGTTTCAATGGGACTGAAAACCCCCTTTAATTCAAAGGTTAAGAGGTGTGGTCCAATTCTGTCCATATAGTGTATATGTCATGTAGTAGAACATTACAGTATTTACATATGACAGAATATGCCAGGCACCCTGTTGTCCGGAAATTCTTCCTTCTATCTTTTAGATGGGTAATAGCAGCAGTTTGGCATGTTAGAACAATAATAGTGTAAGCACAAATCATAAAATGAATGGTCACTGACTTCCACTTAGCTGTTTCAGCTTATAAGAAAGAGCCTTATCATGCTTGTACACAGTACTGCTACTGAGGTGCATAGTGTGTAAAAGTCACTGGTATGGTCAGAAACCACATTAGTACTTGGTACTAAAATAACACAACAATCCTGTTTCCTTAAATGATTTTTGAGGGATTACTTCCATGTGATTGGAGTCATAAGGTGAGATGCTGCATGTGCTGCTGTGTAATGAAATGTGCCCTCTGGTACATGATGAAGTAGATCATTGTTCATCAGTATTTTTAGAATGATTCCTTTGTAATCCAACCTCTGGACTGTTTTTTTCTTCCTAAAAATGTTATTTGCCAACAGTTAGTTTTGTATTAGCAACATTCAAGACATGATTGCTTATTTAATGAGTAAGACTCGGATTTGAGCAGTCTAGCTTCCATTTGCAGCAGAGCTCACACCGTGTTTTTCTTTTCTTTAGGTTTTATAATTTGATGAAAATATGAGTAAAATCATACAAGATGATGACATCTCACATACAGAGATGGAGCTCACGTCACCGCCCGCTCCAAAACGATCTAGACCTGAGTGTATAGTGATGAATGACCACAGTGAGTTGAGCAGATCCGACTTTCCAGAGCTTTTGACATTTAAGAAAACTAATCATTCCCCATCATCAGCAAGTAACCTACAGAAAACTGACGGCCTGATTAGCACATTTGAATGTTTGGAAGATGAAAAATCTCAGGAGCGACCACGGGACACTAAGACTGATGTCAGTCCTGTGACTGAGGTGACTTCATACAATAAGAGTACACACGTGGAATCATCTAAAGCGTCTTTTAGTCCCACCGAGAGCTACCTACTCATGGGGAAAGAGGAGGAGTTTCCAGTTACTGAAACAGACAAACTTAGCTTTTACCAGTTCGATGATACAGATGGTTCATTGGGAGAGTCTGCCACTATAGCCAGTACTAACACATCCAGTCATTCTGATGACAGACAACCCGGGACATCACTTAAAGATCAAACCCCTGGTGGTTGCAGTCCTTCCACTGGAAATGAAAAATATGGGAGACAGGTACAAAAAAATATCAACGAAAGGCAGACAGGAAATGTTACTTCAAGAAAAGAAGAGGTCAGATGTCATCCTAATTGTACTAATGAAGAATCAATCCGTGACGTAGGTCTCTGTAGCACAAGGAGCCAATTTGCTGAAGTTTCAGAGACTAACCAGAAGAGGACTGAACTTGAATTTAATGAGTATATTGTTTTCACTAAGGAAGAGAGTCAGAGTAAGATATCTTCCAGCGATGATGTGGATTCTAAACCGCTCTATTCAGACCCTGTAGAAGACCCCTCTGGGAACTTGGTAGAAGTTGGGAAAAAGAAAAAACATGATTCAGGATTACAGTCCTGTGAGAAGGAAAATATTTCTGTCTGTGATGAGAAAACAGAAGGCCAGGTTAATCAGAAAGCCCTCATCCTCTTTGCTGCTGAATGCAGAGAAAGATCAATTCTTTCTCATGATGTGATGTTAGAAAGAAATCCTGCAATTGAGAACATGAATCTCGATGTTGATGACCTCTGTGGGGAAAAAAGATGGGATGATGCTGGCGAGATAATAGCCAAAGCTCAGAGTGAAACAGCCGATCACACGGCAGTGACTACAATGCCGGCTAGAATCAGTCAAGAGCCAGCTGAAGGAGATAATGATGAAGGCCCTTTCTGTGTAATTGACCCTGCGATCTGTAGTGAAACAGACAGGGAAGCTGAGAAAAACTGCTGTAACTCAGCAAGCGCTGCAGGTCCCAAATTATCTCCATCAGTAGAAGTCTGCAAGATGAAAATGCCTCTTCCACTCCATTCTGACATGAGGCCATCAGAAAAGGTTTCATCTCCCCACCACACAGAGTGCTTTATTAATGAAAGCAGGACATGGCGTCAGGAAGGTGCAAACGATGACTTCTGTCAGGCAGGACCGCAGTGTTCAATCCCCACAAATGAAACGCACAAGACTTTCATTGAATGCAACCGACAATGGAAATCCAGTTCCAGCAGGAGTCCTACAAAGCCTCTCCCTCCTGGGGATGATGGAATACAAGAAAGCCACGGTTTCATGGGACATGAGTTCAAAGAGCAGAGACGCTCCGGTTGTTTTTCTGTCAGGTCTGACCACCTGGAGACGTTGGAAGTCGAACATTCACAGAGAGAAATTGACAGCGTGGACATGTCAGCTGTGATAAAAGAAGGCAAAGAAATCTGGTTTGTGAAAGAATTGGAAAGTAAGGAACATATGACCCTAAAGAAAACAGCGGCGCTTGAGGAAAAACCACTACTGCAGAATGAACAGCTCAAGGATAACACATCTGAACTACATACTTGTGATCTCAAGGCTGAGTGGACCAAGGGTGAAGCACATAATTGGGACAATGAATTAAAACTCACTGAAACTGAACAAAGAAACAAGCTCGAGCATTTGTCTGACCAACCATTCAGTGCTGATATTTCCATGACAGAAGTGGGGGAAGAGAAAAGAAAAGAAGTGACAGAAGTTGGAGAGGAACACAAAACTGATGGGCCTGAAAACTCAGAGACGCTGGTGCAAGCTGAGGATTATGTTCAGCGGCAAAATGAGCACAAAGCAGACATGAATCAACTGTCACCTGGTGAAGGCACAGGTGAATGGACAGAGTGGAGCAAAGTGCCCTTGGGAAGTGAAGATGAACAAGAACACACGCTTAGTTGTTTGTCTGATTGCCAAGACAAAGCTGGAAATAAAGCTGACTTTTCAGCCTCCACTTTTTCTTCAACAAGTGATGCAGTCGTACCGTGTCAGGGCAGTTTAAGCCATTCACAGAAGGCTCACAATAATCCCACTTCCATAAATTGCAGTGACAGATTTTCTCCATTGCCATCTGCTTTCACTCTCTATAACCCAGTGCCGGAGGGGTTTGACACTTTCGAAAAGATCCAACTCTCACCAGTTGATGATGACGCCACTGGAGTATGCAACATCCCTGTCCTCATCAGCCCACCCGGGCAGCTGCTGAAAACACCCGAGCGACTGCTATACCACTTTATGTCAGTGGCAGAGAGTGACATGCATGAAAGGATACCAGAAGAGGAGGCGGAGGTGGAAGGACATGAGTGTTGCACCGAGAATATGGCAAACGGGATTCTTAGCAGTGATTCCACTTGTAATGAACTACCAAACTTCATCTTAGGAGCAGATGTCATTGCACTCGAATGGCCTGAGCGAGAGCCTAACTGTGAATCGGCCCGTGATTCGTCTGAGCACATTCAGGACGAATTAAACCCAGAGTTAATGTCCTCCGCTGTTTCCGCTGAGAGTCACGGCCCTGTCTCTGGTGTGAACAGCTGTGCTGAATATGAAATGAAAAACCAGTTCGACGCGGTCTTGAAAGAGCTGAATTTGTTTTTTGAGATCAGTAGAAACAACTTTGAAAGCAACTGCAAACCAAACGTTATCTCACCTGAGCAGTACACTGACATAACTAAAGCCTTGGAGGGCAGCACTTCAGAATGCACACAACGCCTCACCAGTCCAGACGTGGGACGCCACAGAGGCTCTCCATCAGGTAGGTATACACACACAGTAGTACCGACAGCGCCCATGAGCTACAGCAATACGCACCGTTATGTGTTTCCTTTGACCGTTCACATTAGATAATTCAGCTGCACAGTGTAAACTAGGATTGTTAAATGATAATCAATACTGAAAATTATATTTAAGATTATGTACTAATTTGCAACCGCATCAGTACCAGCAGTGCTGTCTTCACTTCCTCCAGTTGACTTAACTTCCATCAGCACCACTGCAGACAGGCAGGCACACAGCCCAACACTGAAAAACACTTTATGAAGTATTTTAAGAGGTCAGTAAAGGTCCCATTTCTACAACACTGAAATATTGAACAGTTGTCATAAATGTTAACCTCACGAGTGCACACTTTAACGTCACCCATTGAACCGTTAGCAGTTAAATAACCACATTAATCATATTATGTTATTAAAGGAGCACCTAGCAGATGTGGCTAATAATACGCGTCTCTTTTCAAGTGACACGTGTTTTCCTGGTTATCGGTATTAAGTTTGAAATTCTGTTATTGTGACAGGCCTCATGTAGACTGTCCTAATTTAGATGTCCAAATCCAAGTTACCATGGTTAGATGAATAAATCGTTAATGAATAGTTTGTGGAAATACACGTATTTCTTATGTGCTAATTTCCTGACAGACTCACAGTGATAACAAGTCTTTGGGCTCAGACTATGCTGGGTTTTTGTTGGGATTTAAAAAAAATGAGCTGGCATGTTAATTATTGTACCTTAGTGTTTTTTTTGTTACTTTGTACTGTTTCCTGCTGCTTGTAGTCAGAATTACACAGCCTTATGTGCTGATAAACAAATTGTTTTTTAAATGTTTAAGATGTTTATATATTGTTACAAAAAGATGTTAAAGCAATAAACAAAAACCAAAGCAATTTCCTTAAACAAGAACCTGATTAAGTGATAAAAGACAAGGAAATTACTTTTACTCCATTGTGTTTTCCCCAGAATATAAATCATCCCAGCTGTTGTTTCACATAAAGACTAATGTCTTTTAAGTTTGGGTTCAAATTGACCCCAGGAATGAAAAGCTTCCAAAGATGTCTGCCATGTAATTTCAATAATTTGGTTAAAATAAATTATATTTTTAAAGTAGCAGGTACTTGATGTGCAAAATAGTTAAAATGATCAAAACTAAGAAGTAGAACTAATTTAAATGGAAGAAAATGTTAGATGAACTTAAGCCATTTGAGTCCTGGGTCTGAAAAATGAAGCATGGGTTCTCAGTCAGATCCATCCCTCCTAGTGTTTAGTTTGAACAGATAAAGGTGACAGTGACCGCTTCAGAACCGTGCTGCATAGACCAATGGATAACCTCACTGTTTCCACTTTCATCATTTATATACTCTCCTTAATTTATGGGCTGTATTTAGTAAGTTTATCATATTACTTTGACTTTTAAAAGATGGAAAAAGTAGAGTGTCATCTTTAACATTTAATTTTATTCAAAATAAAGAAAAAAATAACTCTACCTTATTCCTTACATTTAGTATAATCCTCTGTATATAACTATTGGTTCAATTAAGAGCACAGCTGGTTATTCTTGGATATCCTGATAATTCTGCTAGTAAATCAAAAAAGACCAAATACTGGTGTTTGTTCTGATTTATACTGCTCAGTGGGAAAATGTATTGCTTTCTGTTGTTGTTTTCTATTTTTTAGATGATGTTGACGAGGATCACAGCCTGGACGTGTGTGCAGGTGACCCAGGGCTTTCTCGGACTGCTGTCAGTAGTGATGGAGAGCAGGAAGTACCGTTTAGCGGACGCCTCTGCCAGGAAGCACATGTTGCAGAGAAACACACAGGTTCACATCTGAATCAATATTTCTGTTAAAAAGAAATACACAACAAAGATGAATATATTAATGAAGAAAGGGAGCCTTGTAGCAACAACGTGTCTGTGTGATTAGCATAAATAACATGGTTGAAAACTTCAGAAGGAAAAATGACTGCCTTGAAAAAAAACATTTCACGAGAGTTGTTTAATTAGAGTTAACCGCTTTTTTATTCCATTGTTTTCGGCGCTGCTCAGTTAACATTGTTTTTACAGAGCAGCGGGTGATTAAAAGGTCAGCTGGGTTAATTCACTGAGGAAATATAATTACTTTTATTGATTTGTCGCTTCAACCTGACACAGCGTACTCTCATTATTATTCTGTCCCCTTCCACAATATGCTGCGGTGGAACGATAACGCGCTTTGCGAATGCAGAAACATGGTCTGAAGGATAAACAGAGCAGCAAATACAGTAGGACAGAATTAGCGAGTCCTTCTTCTCTCACTGTCAATATGTTGCTTTCAGAGCCCGGGGAGATGGAGCAAAAACAGAAAGTGTGGTTTCCATCCTTTATGTGTCTGACTCTTATGGACCAACTGAGCCACAGTGAGTTTTATGTTGTAAAGCCTAAGATTATACTTAAAAACATTTCATGGATAAAATAGCACTTTGGATAGGATCCATATTTTTTTTTTCAGGGTTTAAAGAGTCAGTGCTGACATGTTTTATTTTGGCCAGAGGGGAATAGTGTAGATCATTCAATAATATTTCAGACCAAATGCTTTAACATGTCAAAATCAAACATTTGAACAGAATGGGTTTGTCCTGCGTTTAGAAACCCAAGTGTTTCTGCTGGGAGTGAAGCGTGCTTGCCTCTGGGTGTTTAACAGGCGAGGATTCTTACCACCTGTCTAATAGCAGCGCTACTCTGTCAGCACATTGATAAACAGTATATGAATCCTTTCAGCTTTAGCATATGGAATGTGTGGCACTTATTTTTGCTGTGTATAATAATGCACTCACGCTCACACAATGTCGTCTTGGGTTGCTGATTGTGGCTAAGATTAGTAGTGCTAGCAGAAGCAGGCTTTTAACTTGCATTTTAATGTCCACATGCCTCTGCAGAACATGGTTATGTGATGCTTCAGTTGTGTAGTTTTACTTTAACACACGCAGCTGTCAGACTTCTTGGATTTTAGTTAATTTGCTTAGTACAAAGACAGAGACAGAGAGGCATAGGCATCTGTTTTGGAGCAAATGTAGGATAGCAATGTAGTAACATCTCACAACCTACCGATAAATGCCTTTGTATGTTAATCAAATAATATCTGTTTTACTCATAGTAGTATTTCTGGTGCCAGCTAGCATGGGCAGAAAACTTTAAATGTCTAGTTGGCTCATCACACACACTTCTACTCCAGGAATAGCTGGTTAGGAGTAATTGACCTTTTAAAATATATAAAGAGCAGAATGTATAGTAGGAAATGGACTGTATATAGTGTTACTTGCTGAGAGAGAAAAAATGAGTCATCAAATATACCTGAGTGGCTCAAGTAAAAGACGTGTTTTTTTATGGTCTGTAATGTGTGCAGGACCACCTGAGCAGCTCTGGAGACTGGAGCCTCTGAAAACATGTGCACGGCCAATCCGGGTCGGACTTTCAAAGAGAGCCAAGACCAAACACCTGCACCGCCCCCACCCGTATAAATGAACTTTGGACACGCGGTAGAGGGAATGTGCGTGAGTGTAAACAACCTCGTTTGAAGCTTTTGAAAGCAGTGTTCAAAAACTCAAGGGTTATTATCGGATTTACAGTGTTCCTGGTTTTTACTTCTGCGTCGAGTCGCTGTTATGTTTTTTTCCTGAGTTTTCAAGGTTTCCTTACATTTTAGTTACCTCTTTATCCAAAGATGTTTGGTTCCATAAAATATCCCGTCATGGACCTTGCTCGTGGATCTGTTCTCAGTATTTATCCACATTGTCCCAGCTGGAAAAATATTCAGGTTTCATGACAAAAATGTTCAAATAATTACCTATTTATTTAAGTATTTGTTTACTTATTTGTATGCAGTATTTATCGCCTTTTTTTTAAGCTGAAAATATGGCTATGGTGTGTTATTTTTGCATTCTGTTGTTACTATTAAATACGTTGACATGTTTACAACAACGTCCTGAGCCGTTCTCCTGTAGCTTAGCCGGAGTTCAGCATTGAAATTACATATTTGCCAAGCGTTATTTATTTAAATATGTTTCTAATGCATACACTATGCATGGCTGTATCTGTTGGAAAACACTGGTCCGTGTTTTGTACCGATTTCCTTGTTTTTAATGTTATTCCATCATTCCTGGCAGTTTCCTGCAGTGTTATTAAAAAACGTCTTGATCAGATTATTGCTCGCAAATGTTACATTCTTTCATCACCTTGGCAATTATACTGTCCTCAAACACCTTTCAGACAAACTTCTGAAGCACAAAATAACAGCAAATATTAATGAAATGACTACAAAGTAACTCCGCTTGTGTATTTAAAATCTTATGGTGTTAAAAAAATGTCAGCTTCTCTTTCAGAACCAGCGGAGACTAGTGCATTGATTCCAGCTCTGAGTCAGCAGTGGTGCTGCTGGCTGTAGGCAGTGGCAGTGACGCCTCAGTTCAAGTTAAACCAACAGTATCACAAGTGCTTTTAACGTTTGCATACCTACATTCACAGCTCCTCATGTGTGAAGTGAATGGGATTGTTTTTATTCTTTTATTTTCTTTGATAAATTAAAGGAGTGTGCTGACAACTTGGTGCCACCTATTTAAAGTAAAAGCACATCCACACTGGGGGGGGCTTTTCTTTTTATATCATAGCATCATTCCGTATGGCAGAATTTTATACAGATTATCTCAGGCTTCCCACTTTAGAAGCTAATTGGGTAAAGTTCTTTTTAGAAAGGAGAGAAATGAAAAAGTACATGTTACATGACACATTTTGTTTTTGTCAAGAGTAATCAGGACATTTCTCTTAAATTTGGCTCCAGTTGTTCCTTTTAGTGTTAACTGGCATCCCCTTGTTGCATTTTGTCAAAGCAATTTGAGCCGTGTTGTATTCACTCCTGTTTTTTCGAGATTTCGGAACGAGATTTTTTTATTTAATGTTTTCATCGCATCTCAGAATCGAAACGGCGGAACTTTTCTTCATTTTGTTTCAATGAGCAAGGTGCCTCAGCTGGCAGACAGGCAAGTACAAATAAAAGAGAAACAATGCCACGGTATGGCTTTCCAAAAATAATTGGATTCAGACGCTAAACATTCAATCTGCCTTTTTAATCAGGCACAGTTTGTGAAGGCTGTGGGTGTTGAATTAGATTTCTCTCTTTTTTGGTTTGTTGGTAATGATTTTGTCAGAGCTGGTTGTGTCTGAGCAGCGTTTGCCCAGTTTGCTTGCTGATTCGTTGCCGGTCCTATCTCCGCGTGGATGTGGATATTTTCCTTCTCTTTGAGATTTTCAGCTCAGTTGTTTTTAATGACAGATTTTTTTTATTACTGCTACAAACTGCTAACTCCTTCATACATTATTCATATATCAATAGCTATTATTTTAATAGCTTAATGTTCCATTCATTGGTTTTAATGATACCATATTTCTATCTCCAGTCGCTGCTATTTGATCTTTAATATTTTCTTATTGATTGCACACCAGCCTGTAATCTTCAGGTTTTAGTAACACTTAACTTGATGTGCAGTCGACTGTGTTACCTAGGCTCTATTACATAATTGTCACATTTCTAAATTAAAGAATGACGAGCCCTTTTTCCACATGCATTATAATGACGATGAGAAGCTAATTCCAGACAGTTTTCCAGTTAATGAACTATACTTACTATTATGAGGAATTCTGTTATAGTCTAAAATGTGTTTGCCCATCTTACTGTAAGTAAACGTGTTAGCAGGAATGGTGAACACTACACAGAAAATGAATAAAGAGCTATAGGATGCAGAATGCCCTCTGTAGGCGTGTCAGAGTTTGTTTTGGATGAAATCACCAATGTGTCTATCCTCCCAGCATTTGAGTTTCTGCATTTTAATATATGTTATTGTTGTATAAATTATGATGAGACAGCATTATTGCTCGGAATATTTTTATTTTTGCAGAACAACTTTACCGATAACAAGGAATTTGACTTGATACCGTTAAGTCAACTCAGTATTTAACGCCATTGCAGTGTTTTTAACCGTCTGCTGCACGTTGTTTCTGTGAGAAACTAGAAAGTCTTTTCAGCCTTTAAGCTTCTAAATTTAAGTTTGCTTGTTTTTTTACATATAAACAGAAAGACACAAAATCGTAAGCTCTCTGGGTTCTCATTTACTCTTTTTGCGGATCTCTGGGGGGCTTTGACAGGGAAGCTATCCGAGCGACCCGGTGCGGTATCGAGCTCTTATCCAGTAAGAATACAAGTCAGCCTTAGCTTGTTATCTGTGGCCGCCAAGCTTATGAATGGTTCCCGTCAGATGTTTACAAATGTTTCTTTGTGTCATTCTCCCACTATTAAATAGACTTGTGCAAAGTCTATAACAATTTTTGCCGAATATATATAGTTTGTAAGTTTCTGTAAAATTGGGTTGATGAAGGGTTTATGAAATACGCAGTGGTGGTGCTATATTGGCCGGCTTGTCTGTCAGAGCTTCTGCGAAAGCAGTTTGAAAATTAGATTTAGCATTTTGCTGTTTTTTTTAAGAATGTGATTTAGCATTTATAAAAATTTTTAATTCTAATCACATGGTAATGAGGAAATGGAATATAATGAAAATAATAAGGGTATAGTGACTTAATGTGCTTCAAATACTAGGTTTTTATGTATACTTAGAATTCATTTAAACCTTTAAACTGCCCATCTGGCAGAGAGCATTCCACACAGATTAAGATCATACCAAGATCATAATATTAAGTGAATATTGGGTCACATGTCAACTTTGAACGCAGGTATTTTCAGTCTCATGTGAATAAAATCAGCAGCCTGCCTTTACGAACAGTTGTGGATGAATGGGTTTTTCCAAAGAGCTCAAAGAATCTGTGCATGACTCTGTAATAGGATGCTGCTGTTGCAATAAGTCAGTTTGTCAAGTTCTCTCTTCCAGCTATCTCAGCTGCTCTGGCATTAGCATTAGCATAAAAACTGTGCACCCAGAAATAAGTAGCATGGATTTCCATGGCCAACCAGGCCCTGTGGTTTTAATGTGTATGTGGCCCAGTACCTTTGTCCAAATAGTGTAAAACGCATCCCTCCACACTCAATTGTTAATTTGACAACCAACTACACTTACAGTTGGCTATTCAGTCAATCCATCTATTTCTCTTCCACTTTTTTCCAAGCAGGATATATGGACTGTATCGTACACTTTACTACCTGTAAATATCCCCAGTCAGTAGCTCTGTAACAAAGAGGTACTCCTTACTTATACATTTTCATTGTGGTAACTGGTACAGCACTTTAAGCATAGATTTGCACATCAATAACCATTTGCATACAATAAGTTTATTTTTTTATTAAATATTTATTGAGCATTTTATAATTTATCGAATTAATAATAATTAGCAGGTATCCTTTTGTTCCATGAGCTGCACAGCTGCTCCTCATTAAGAAGGTTGCCTTGGAGGAGGAAAGTATTGTTACTAGGAGCAAATGAGGTCTGCTGTTTCGTAAAAACTAGGCAGATGTTTATGTGTAAAGTCTTGACATGAGAGTGTTAGCGTAATAAAGTCGCTTGTTTTAATGTGATTACTCACATCTTTTCGGTGTCCTCTCCAGGCTGTTTGGGGAAATGCTTTCCTGGGGGTCGGGAGACCATTTAAAGGTCCCAGGATAGGCCATGGATTTTTGTTTTTTTGTTCCTGATGGTGCTGATGAGGTGATGAAACATTTCTCCCATTGAAGACACACAGAATCAAGATTTGTCTAGATGACTGAGCATGCATCAAGATGTAAAAAAGTATATGTTTATTTTTTAAAGTGTGCGTTATGTATAGACTTTGGTAAACTCACCTGTGAGTAAATAATGGTTAGTGCCCTAATAAGTGCCGTTTTCGTGGAAGTGGAAAATGTGAATGAATGATGAAGATGTGTCATTATGTAAAACTATCACCTTTTTCTGTGCTCTAGCTATCCAGTAATACTAACTGGGATGAATTAACAAACAAGAACAACTCAAGCGGGAAGAAGAAGTTTCAAAACGAGACATTATCAGAATTTTTCAAAGTTGGATTTCTTCTTCCGAATAAAAAAACTCAAATGGCGGAGTTAATTTTCCGTTCCCTTTTATGTTGAATGCGATGAAAGGTTTCTTTAAATGTGTATCTGCTTCTTCTCCATGTAGCATGAAAGAAACATCCCAGCTTTAGAAACAGTAAAAAATAAAACTTCAAAGGCCCCAGTGAAGCCAGAATTTATCACTTTTTTTTTCTTTTTAGGTTCTTACAAAATTACTCCTCCCTCGTATCACAAAAGCTTCACTGTATAATTCACTTAGCACAAATTATCAGCTCCTAGCAACCCAGGGATCCAAGATGTAAAACAATACACGAAATGAAACCTGGCAGCCTTTACATTCCTGTGTTTCTTTTTATTTTGTCCACACCACTAAAATTAAAGGGATTAGACATGCACACATTTGTTTATTTTCATTAGGCAGAATGGAAGACGGGCATTATCCCAGCATGAGAGTCCAAGTAATGTTATTATGTACATAGAGAGACCTTGAAGATGCGGGGTAGACACGTTTCCCCCCTCCTTTTATGCCCTTTGAATCATTTACGTGACTCCACTGTGTGGGAAGACCCGCCAAGCCTATACTTAGAACGCCGATTACTGGAAAGTTAGGGGATAATTAATGAGGAATCAGCTGGTATGTGTTCAATATTTCAACAGCAAGAGCAGTTATTATGGGGCTTTCAATTTCTTTTCTTTGTTTTTAAACAAAAAGAAAACGTTACAGAGAGATGAGAAGCAAAATAGGTTTCTCCAGGAAAGCGTAGCATCTTCTTCTTTTTACCTTTATGTGAAGAACAGTAGAGCCTTCTGCTCCCTATCCTATTAAAAGCTTGTTTAAAGCGTCTGCAGCAGAGTAAAACACAGCCTGTATGTTTCTAAAGCTAACGAGTGGGGTGTAATCTCGTTTCACACACATTTCAGCACTGTATGTATACTCATTCACAACCGATAATACACTCTACTGCAATTCATTGTTGGACTGTGGTACCATGAAAGTGATCAGAAATAAAGGATTTTGATTCTAGAAATTTCATATAATGGTTACTTTTATTCTAAGTGTGTGCTGCTCTTCATTTTTAACCTGATGGGACACAACTGTAAGTGAAAAAAAGTAGCTCTACTAGTTTGCCGAGAGCCTGGGAGTAGATCGGACCTGGACAAAAAGAGTGTTCCGTGGAGGTTTCATAAGTTCAGAGCTGTTAAATCAAAAGTGAACGTGCAACATTGGTGAAGATTGTTTTCACACAGGTCTCTCAGGACTGCAATCTGTGTTTTGGTGTGGAACGGGATGAAGGGTAGCAGGCCGAGAGAAAGGACAATAAGAGGATTTCACAGTCTGGTGTTATGACACGGAACTGCATTATTGTTTTGCTGCCTCTGAAAAGCTCTAATTAAATTGGCGTTGACCGGACGGGAGACTCGTCTGAGTGCGACAAACAGCAGTGTTGGTCGAATAAACGGGTTCGTCGCTGACGGCAGAGCTCAGATCAGCTAAATCTGTGGTGAAGGAGGGATGAGTTGCCAAATGGGGCAGCTGTCCTGACATTTTATTCAAGGTTTGCAAACAGAATGGTCAACAACACGGCTCTTGGAATGCTTTGGATACATTCAAAATGCTGTGTTTTAGTAATGTTTTGGGATTGATTATCACAGTGACTACAGCTCATAAAAGTGAGCCCCTAAAGGATTTTTGGAACAAGCTGACAGCACTCTTCCTGTGTTGGAGCAGAGTTTCACAGAATGGCTTCTTTTTAAATCTATGTCTGAACACAGTGGACAGCCTGTGTTGGATAAAGATGCATCCATGCAGCAATCAATCCCAATTCAGGGCCAGGTTGCGGGAGACACCTGTCAAGAAAAGATGGGAAAGCCGCTAATGGTCTAACAGTAGACATTCCCAGGAGTTTCCAGGAGTCCGTGCTGCATTATAGAATCTAGCATTATAGCTTAGCTATATTAGCTAGTTTCTCTCAACTTCTCACACAAGCTCTAACTCCTTCCTCACTAGGTGAGAGCATTTTTAATGATGTTTTTTGTGCATAATGCCAGTTGGGTCAGCTGGCGATCAGACTGCCAAAGCCTTCAACTTTTAACTGCCACACGATTTTACAAAGCACTGGACTTTTACAGCTCTTCCTGCAGGTTTTGGACCCACAGGAGGTGGGTCAGGCTGAGCTTGTGGGGCCTTGGGTCTAGGATGAACCCGCTCATAACTAGCTGTCAGCTTCATAGGACTCTTTTGAGGGAGTCAATTATCAGATATCATTACAAACATATTAAGCCACTCACAAGCATCATCTGAGGCAATTTAGGGAGCTCTATTACAGCGATCTTGCATTTATTAGTCCTAGATTTCACTCACTTTACCTACTTTTGAACCCAGTGGAACCGATATTTCAGTCTTCACTTTTCCAGTCTAAACTCTTTTTTTAGAGCATTCTTTAGATTTACTTACAGCTCAGCTGTAACTGCTGGTAGGTCATATATTGTGCCTCAGAGGTGTTTTTAAAAAAAGATGGAGTTAGAATTATGAGTCATTTCACAGAGAATTTTGGACAGCCATACAGTAAATCATCATTAGGGTCCATAACTACAAGTGCTGTTGTGGGCATTGGTAAAATCTGCTGCTGAGTGATGAGGCGGATGGTTATTTTAGTGAGGCAAAGTCCAGATGAGTGTGTGGTGGCTGAATTAGGGCCAGGGCCTATCAGCTAAAAGAACGTAGGTGGGGCCATTTAGTAATGGCCTGAATTAACAAGTGCCAAAATCTCTCATAATTCCATTATGGTACTTCATTACGTACATACTGCAGTACCATTTTAGTCCACCCACACTGTGAACACTGGCCTTTTGTATCCCAGCTGTCTCCAGTGTTTAGGTTTCAAGCTAAATTTCATGCATTGCTATTCAGATATGCAAAAATGTAAGTATTCACATTCTTATACATCAAGAACTGAGAGTGCAAGAAGGAATTCGTGCCTTTGACTGGCATACAAGGTCTGCAAAATCGACACAGATTTCATAACATGTTCTCATTGGGCTGATTGAATAAGAAAATATTCAGAGTGTGTGTTGGTGCTAAAGCATAGTCACTGAGCTGACATGAAAATGAGGGGCTGTCATAAATTCACCGCACCCAATGAATAATCGCTGTCAGCTTCTTAGCTAACCCCACAGGCATGATGGGAGAGGGCATTAATCCGCAGGGGACGAGCAGGAGAATTTGTTCCCTCATCTTAGACGACTGCAGTTTGTGCCGTTAATCTGTTTAAAAGCATCAACTATTTTAATAAGCTGCTAATGTTAAATGAAATTAAAAGGGAAGTCGGGGTAAAAAGTAAAAAGTCAGGGCACATCCTGCAGAGTCTGTTTTAGAAGATCTCCTGCAGAATGACCAGCATAGAAGTGACTTTTCAAAGAATATTAGCTTTGCATCGTTCAAACAACAGTGACTGGATTCAGGAGAAAATTGATGCTTTTTAAAAAGCTGTTGTGCCAGCTCTGGGACACACTGTATGCAATGAACATTTCCAAAACATCATTATTGACTATTTCATGGTTGCCTTTTCACTTTAGCGGTCAAATGACAGTTAATCTGTTTATTGTGGTTCTGTTGGTCGGTTCAGCAGTGAGGGGATGCTGCTAGGCGGGAGCTTAGGGGTGCAAGTAAAAACAGAAGGCATGTCACTTTTTTCTCAGCTTTTAATCAGATTTATGATTTTTCTCTTCAGACACTGTGAAGCATTATTTTTCCAAGTGGACACTCTTTGAAATGGCTTTGCACCGGCTTCATAAATATGCCAGGCACACACCTCATTTCGGGTGAATAATGTCGACACTCTGTGCTTGTGACCAGACTGTGACCATCACACAGGCCACAGCCTGTGAGGAAATAACAGTAATTCATCTAAATTCTAAATATATAACCATCTTTAAAGCATTAATTAATGTTTGTTTGTAAAGAAATAGATCAAGCAGCCTGCATCATTATTGTTTTCTTTTTATGTCCGTTCTTCATTTCTAAAAATGACCCTTTCTCACACTTAGCAGATTACATCATTTGTGTTTTGTGTAGACTGAATGTAGTGGGGGTGGGGGTGGGGGTGGGTTTGTCTGAGAAACGGAGTCACCCATTTGTATTTTGTGACCAACTGCTTGTAAATCAGTCTAACTTTCGTTTTTTTGTTTTTTTTTTAATGTCCATGATTTTTTCATAATGGTCAAAAAATATCTGAACATGAAACAAATGTGGAATTTGGATTTTCCAAGTCCATTGTTGTTGCACTTTAACCTTGTTTTTTGGTTGTGATGTGATACATCCTATCTTTTAATCTATTCTAACCAATGGACGAGATCTGGATCTTTTCTCCTCTTTACTCTTACAGGACTCCTGGAGTGTGTCATAGAAGTTTGACCATCCTATTTATATGTGTTTTGTGGTATTTGAGAAGTCTTACAACCAGCTACCGCGGGGAGATCTTGTTAAAACGGTCATAATGAGGCATCAGCTCCTTCTGAGTGTGAGCTGTATCTACATCCTTTGCACAAAGTCATGCATCATCATCTTCAAAGAGGGTGTTGGACTTCTCCAAGGTCATCCCTTGTCTCTAGTTCTCTTTATAATATTCATGCACAAAGATATCAAGGCATAGCTGGATATCAAGAGCTAGATAATAAAGGGGTTTCTGATCAGGGAACCTCAGAAGTACATCCCTGCTTATTGCAGATATGTCGTTCTGTTGGCTTCACCAAAACATGACCTTGAACACAGCATGGGGCAGTTCAGACTCCCCAGACTGGCTATTAAGTGGCTGTAGTGGGAATCAGCACGTCCAAGTCAGAGGCCATGGTTTTCTGGATATGATGGACTGCTCCCAGTAGTTTGAAGGATGATGATGGAAAAGCCGACATCTTCGGTAACATAAAACTTTGGAGATTTTTTTTGGTATATCCAAAGGGGAGGAATCTTTTAGGTAAAACTCGAATAGGTGAAGTGGAAAATGTTACTAGCATTTAGCATGTTAGTGTGCTCCCATGGCAACTAAACACTGGATACACAGATGAAAATGGATGGACCTATCCGGCTGTGTCTGGGCCCAAACTCTGCTGTAGGTCCCAAAGTCAAATGATCACTGCAGCATCA
This sequence comes from Hemichromis elongatus, assembly GCA_015108515.1. Lineage (NCBI taxonomy): Eukaryota > Metazoa > Chordata > Actinopteri > Cichliformes > Cichlidae > Hemichromis > Hemichromis elongatus. Next base: position 48,722 of record VUQR01003612.1, read on the forward strand.
CTGAGAGTTGAAAAACTGTCTAAATTCTTTTATCTGTAATAAAATGATCAACGTTGCTGCTCTACCAGGTGTAACAATAAAGTTTAACATCCAGGCATCCATGATAACAGAATTTATTAAATTTAACAGAGTTAGATGTTAGCAGGGAGTTAGCTCGCTAGTTTCCATCTAAATATAATATACCGTGTTCTGACTGAGAGAAATTAAGACGTACAGCTCTGCTATCAGAAAACTAAACAGCAGTGAGGTTTGTAGGGTTACTAAAGTTGGACTAGGTGGTATATAATGATGTGCTACGTGTACGCTAGCAACACAGCTATAAACAGTAAAGCTGCAGGATGAACGCTAACTTTAAGTTAACGTGAGGGCTCAGCCGCCAGCGGTTAGGGACAAATACAATGGCACGGCAGGATGCTGTACACGGACCAAACTTCAGTCAGGAGAACAACTGAGATAATCCATCCACAATACCAGGTTAGTCATTAATATACTGCTGCATTGGCTGGGCTGTAGTTACATCGTAAAGTTTTAAAAACTGAGCTTTAAAAAAATAGTGGTACTAAAAACTGAGAGAGGCCGAGTTTGAGATTAAATAGAACAAGATACAAAGCATTAAAACATGTTAAAAACACAAAAGTTTGGGCCCGGAAGCAGGAATCGTCACGTCATCGCTTAAAGACCGTTCATTCGTAGCCTAAATGATATGATTAAATGGTTCAGTGGCTTGGTCGGTTAGTGTAAAGCTAAAATTAATCTATAAAACCTTGAAAGAGCAGTGGAAAAAAACCCACCAATTCCTCCAGTTTCACGTACCTGGTCATTAAAATCAGCTGTCCTCTTCATCTATTGACACTAAAAAATGCTGTAAAAATAAGGTAGAGACAGAATGTTTCTGTCAGTAAACCGCAACCACCCCCCCAAAAAAGCTCTGTATTTGTTGCCTTTGAGTTATGGTGTATGTATGAAAACACAAGTGTAAGAATATAAACTCTAAACCTGAAGGGACACGCATCAAAAAGTCTAAACGTTGAAGTCTAAATGGGGTGACTGACTGCAGATGCCTCCGACAGACTGACAGGACACGCTGCTTGCTAACAGCAGAAGTTGACGACACTTCTCACTGACATCAGTGTTGCCGTGTGTGTCACAATAAAGAATAGTTGCCTCCTGTTTTTAGTAAAACCAGCGCCTATGCAGAGGTGCTGAGGTGAACGCAATTACGAAACGCGGCGGCACAGATCTGATCTCTGATACTGTATCTGTTGTTCTGTTTTACTGCGTACAGCTGTGGGTCTCGGACTCAGCATTCTTCTTCGATACTTAATAAGGTGTATTTATTTCAGCTGTGCAGAACGGCGAAGCTGCAGGTGTTGTCAGTGAAACTGTTTATAGTACATTGATCCTGCAGGCTAATTCTCATTCCACACAAACCCCCCTGCTTCACTGCTTCACTACACTGATCATTGATCTCCAGGGCGCTGTTGCACAGCAGCCATGACCAAACACTGCTGGACTCTGCTGCTCGCTGCTCGATGAATGCACAAGACGCTGCAATGTTTCAAAGTCAACTGTCAGGTGATTGTTGGCAGCACACAGAGACAGATGAGGCAATATGGAGAGGTGGAAATGACTGATGGAAGAACAGGAACATTGCTGCTGTGTCACTGCATCAGTCTAGGCGCTCTGATGATGCCAGTGAGATATTTTCATGGGCTTCCAAGGATAAATCTATGCAGAGTGGATAATTTGACAATTGTACTTCAGAATTTATATCTGAAGTGTTATCACTGGCTTCTGCAGGAACTGATTTAGCCTTTTATTTGAGGGACAAACTCTTCAACTCTTGGGCAAGGCCACTGGGAAATACTTCCCTGCTCTATAGCTCAGCTATTTCACAATACCCCCAAAGGGTCTAAGCTGCTCTAACTGGTCTGGCTTAGGCAGTCCCTCGTGTGCAACTTACTGACAGAGCGCTCTGCTGGATCACGATGGCCCATTCAGAAAGTGTTGAGGGGTTTTGTGCCCAGTTTAGATACTTTTTTCCACTGCTGCAATTTTTTTATCATTCTCTTTTGATGTATACAAAGGTACAAATTGATCCCTGCTTTTGTTCGCCATGAGGAAATACTGCATCAAATAGATCGGTAGAGGAATTTTAAAAATCTACAGTGTAAAGTACAGAATTGTAGGTGAATGAACTATTTTGGGTCATAAGTAACTAGGAGACACAGTCTGGCATCTGTGACTGAAGCATGGAGCTGAAGAGAAATAAACTAGCCATTATCTTACCCCACTAACAACAGTGCTAACCCCCTGATTTCTTTACATTGTGCTGGAAAAATGAGGAAGAGTTGCAGGAAAGTTTATTGAAACGTGCAAACAAATAGAAATAAAATATATAAGGGAAAAAAGTTCAAATAAACATATATAGCCATATATTCTTCAACATAGCCCAAACTCTCTCAGGCAGGCTTTCTTGTAATTTCTTTAGTCTTTTTCAATCGAGGTATGCTTTTACTGCATTGCCAGTGTGTTTGAGATCATTGTCATGCCGAAAAATGAAGATGGCGTCGCACAGAGGATCAAAATCTGATGGTGTTTTTCAGCTTTCATGTTTCCATCCCCCAACATTTAGCTGGGCCCCAAAACCTCCTACACCTCACCCCTTTTCTCTCTGTGTTCCTTTCTTAAGAATGGCTTCTTGACAGACACCTTTACTCTAACAGCATCCAAAGTGTAGATGAATCAACTAAAAGGCCAAATGCATCCCTCAAGTCCTCTGTCTGGGCTTTACTGTTTTTTGTGCTTTTCTGTCATCGTTGTTGTTGTTTGTGTGTGTGTGTGTGTGTGTGTGTGACCTTCTTGCTGTGCGGCAGCAGTGCTAACCACCACGCCACCGTGCTGCTGGGGGGGGGGGGGGGGAAACGGC
>VUQR01003612.1:51670-68604 GCA_015108515.1 Hemichromis elongatus
ACCCCCCCCCCAGGGGGGGGGGGGGGGGGGGGGGGCAATAAGTCACATAACAAAAAAAAACATTCCTCTGAAGATGGCCAGATACTATTTCTTTAATACAATTCCAAGAAAATCTGGCTACTTGGAAGCAGAAATATAAAGAAATTAGGTGAAAATTATGTTAATCTAACCCAGCCTGTACAAGTACCACTAGTTTACCAAACTAAAACGGGGAATAATTTTGTCCGCTGGCATAAAAATAGCATAAAGAGCATGCTTTGCTTTATTTTTCCCCTCTCCCTCTCTTTTTGCCATCACCACAGTCTCCTGTAAGTGCCCCATCATTACGACTGCACTACTGTGCGAAAAGGTTTTACCTCTGCTGGACTGTTTGTCAATACTCTGAACCAGGATCGCACCTCTTCACTCAGCTGTCTTGCACATCTTTGTAGAGATTAGCTGATTTACCACAGAGAAAAACAGACGATTGGCAAATCTGTGCGAGGCATCAAGAGGCAGGCAACACCTCTCGCAGTATGATATTGATGTTTTTGGGACTGATGACTGTGTTGGCACAGCGGCTAATAAATTGCTTTGATCTGGTCAGAGAAAATGAAACGCCTGGGAAAATAATGCCATTAGTGTTCCAAATGAAAGGATATAGAGATTGGAGGAATTTCAAAGTATTTTGGATTCAACAGCGGGATCTTAAAAAGATACTAGGACATCAGAGTTAACAGAGTGGCCTCTTTTGCAATCCAGTGAGAGCGAGAAACAAACGAAACAAGCCCCGCATCTTCTCAACATTTCTTCATAATATGAACAACAGATCAAGCAATGTGTAAAGCAATGTGTCACGCTTTAATTCCAAGAATTGTATTGAGATTTAAACTGCCGTGGAGTTTTCTTTTCTTTTTTTTAAACTCTCCCTCCTATCCGGAGAGTTGTCCATAAGTGAACCACTGCTGCAATGCAGCAAAGCAAATCGCAAGAATCTATGAAGTGTTTGTTACTGTGAAACCTAGCCTGCTCCTCACAGTGGTACACACACACACACACACAAATAAACCTGTGTCCAAGGGAAGTGCATCACCTCTGAAAATTGTAATTGTCATCCAAATAAAGCGTATTTGCAACATTTCATACAGATTGCATCAGATAAGAACGCACATAGATGATTATATAATATTGCGTCAGCTGTACGTTTCACAGCGATATAAGCAAGTTATTACAGTCCCTCCATGTTTGGTGCTTCAGCTGGTGAGGTTGTCGTTTTGTTTTCCGTTAAAAGCTTGGGCTAGGGAGCTAGCTAGCAAGTTCAACCTGGTAGGCTGCTGGGCCTCCAATACAAAGTTAATAAGCAATTACTCAATCAGCTGTTCTGAATTTATAAAAGGAATGTTGTGTGATGTGCATGGATATCATATTTTATGTATATGCATACATGCTATACATACACACTCACCAGCCACACTCACAACTTCTTTTTGGCATGGATTCAACAGGGTTCTATTCCGTAGTGACACGATAACCAAATCTCCAATTCCACCAGATGCCAAAGTTGCTCTCTTGGACTGAAATCTGATGACTGTGGAGGTCATTTGAGTGGAGTTAACATTGTAATGTCCAAGGATCCAGTCTAATTTAAGCTTTTCTCACATAGTGCATGATGACTTCAACAGGTTATCTTAATCATGCCTGCAAGTTTAAATGCATTGAGTTGCTACCGTGTGATCTGCTAATTAGAAGTGTGGATTAGGCAGAAAGTTCATCCTTGATTGAACAAAGTTCCTTTCCTTCTCCCACCTGGAGTTTATGCTTCCAGAATTGCGGTACAGCCATTAGAGTTTTATCTTATTTTATTCTATGTATTTAATTAACAAAGGTTAGTTTTATAATGGAACGTATACAGTCCAATATGTATACATGTCTAATTTATTTGTTTCTGTTTGAGTTCTTAACAGCTTCTACTGTATATGTGGCTTATAAAAATAATATCACAGATAATAATAAAATAATAAAACAGTTAACATGTCACAACAGTAAACACATGCTACGATTTAGACAAAAACCAAACCAAACAATTTTGTGTACCGACTCACGTTTTTGCAGGAAAAAATAAAATACTGTTAGACTGCAAGTACCACGTAAGTGCAGAGTACTCACACCTTAATGCCTCCAAACCATGACCGACATCCTGGAAAGTACAGGGTACTTGCAGTGTACTTGTTTCATTGTTTCCTGTAAAAATCTGACTTGCCTGCAAATTGCATGTAAATACACGGCACTTTCGACTTATTCGCGCGTCAAGGTTTAAAGTGTTACCCCAAAACATCCATTGCTCCTTCTGTGACCCCAGTCAGCCTACACGTGCCACACAGAAATCGTTAATATTTGTCCTCTGCTCAGCCTTCAGTGTGGAAACACTCAAGTAGCATGCAGCTATGCGACAATCTACTGCACAGGTGTCTAAACACAGCAAAGTTTGTGAATTCATAAACAGACCGCAGCCTGCCATTTATGTAATCCTGCTCACAGACATAGCTCATTCTTTTTAACACAAGAACCATCCTGAAGCCTCAGTCAGCCTCTGGGGCCTATGCAGATGGATGGGGAGGCACATGCCACTTCCTCAAGGACACATACAAGCAAAAAATGTGGATAAACGGACATAAAGGCCCTTTATTCGGTTATTGAGTCTATGCTGATCAGCAACAACATTAAAACAAGTGATAGGTGAAGGAAACAAGACCGATCGTGTCACTACAGAGCAACTTTGGATCCTGGCATCTCGTAGATGTTACTTTAACCAGAAAAAATAGAAGTTCAGCATCTTAGTAGTGAAACACAATGGCACAAACCACTGAATTCATCCTGCAAGCTTTTGGAGGTAGAGAAGTGAAAGCGTCTGCGAGGCTGAGTCAGTCAGCCGAGCTTAGCGGCAGTGAAAGGACCCGTGAATTAAATGCTGGCTTTCAGGTCCCTTTTACTTTCTTGTTCTGTTCATCCTCATGAGTGTTAGTATTTAAGTTAGCGTTGGTCTCCTCTGGTTGTTTTACTTTGTAGCTTAGTTTTCTGCCATGTGCACGTCAATTTGACTTCTACTACTTGCTTTCCCCCCGATCCTTGATTGTCTTTATTACCCGTGTTCCTCTCCGTCAGGTTTCCCATCTGTAATCACTGCCTGTATAAATGGTCTTAGCCTTTGTCCTTTCTCGTGTTATCCTGTGTTTCTGCCCTCTTAGCTCCTAATGTGTTGGTTTCTCCTGTTCTTTTTGGACTTTTATCAGCTCAAAGGCTTATGTTAACTTTGCAGCCCTGTTTGTCATTTCTCCAGTTAGAGAGTTTTGATTATTGTTTCCATTGCTGCCATGTTTCCCAGAGTCTCGAGCAGGGCCAGTGACTGGCAAAACTTTATAAGAATGGAATCTATTTCGTTTTTGATGCTTATCCTTTCCAGACTTCATTTGTCATCTGTAAAGGATATTTTGCCAAAGATGATTAAAAACAACAACAACAACAACAACAACATGTATATAAGTCCCTGAAAAATAAGGGCATCATGTATGAAAATGACTGTACCTCACTGTTTCAGGTAATATTTTCCCGAACCCCTCAAAACCGCTCTAATCAGCTAAAAACCAAATATATGTACTGTAATATACTTGCTTTTATTTAATACTTTTATAATACTTACTGACCACTCAGTCACACACACACAGTCACACAGTCAGTGACCCCTTGGCAGCCTCTGGTATCCAGGGAAAAATGTGTTGCCTGACCAGCTGGGAGTTGATTGTTGGAGGTTGCTTGCTGCTGGTTGCTGGCGGATTACCTTAGTGACCACACTACTGTGGGGCTAGCTGCCAACTAAAAATGCTGAATGCTGAGCCATCAGAGCTAACAGCCGGCTCTCACTCAACTCCCAGTTGTTTCTTAACTTCTCTTGGTGTTCCCGCGAGGAATGGGCTCCTTTCTGTGGCTGTCTGCCTCCTGCTTCTGTCACAGCATCCCCTGCATGGCTTCTCCACAACAGCCGCCTATTAAAATTCGTTACCATCCATTATCTCAGTATCTCAGCTGTGCTGTTCCACATTAAACACCTTCAGCCCCCCCCCATCAATATGTTTCTGTTCTGCTGTAGGCAGGATGGTCTTATTACCTTGATTAAGTACAAACCAAACATACTGCCTATTTAATATTTTGCATGAAGAGACACTCACTTTCTGAAAAGTGAGTCTTCCAAAATAAAAGCATGCCATAAAAAATTAAAAACCTAAACAATAAAACTGCACGATAAAAGTGTCAAATCAAAACTAATTTCCCCTGGTTGACAAATATACACTTCTTATTTGTGACAGGTGGTTTGCAGATGATCACAAACTGGTGTAACTGAGGCCTCAGACTCCAAGTCACATTTTAACCATGCATTTATACGGCACTTTACCTTCATTAACCTCAACCGATTTAGAATTAACCGAACACACATGCCTTTGCATTTGGGGGAAGTTGGGCTAGCCGGAGAGAAACCACACAGACACACGGGGAACACGCAATCTCCCCAGACTTTGTTATATAGAGCCAACTGATGTGATTGCCTCAAAGAGCATTATTAGATTTCATGCTGCTGATCAATAGCGCTGGTAAAACCAGCCAACAGTGTGATGTAACAAATCTGTGACTGCCCCATGACCCTTGGAATGTGAGGCCAAGCATTACAAATATCCTGAACTCATATGTGCTAAAAATAAAACCGGACGCTTGTTTAATTAAACACGGACTGCATGTCCCTGCATCCCTGCTCTTTTTCCAACCTGTCACTTCAGTGTCTTGTTGTTACCATGTGCAGAAACAGCAGCGTTGCCGTCTTTAACAATCAACATGTGCTAGTTTTACTCGAACGTCTAATCACATTTATAAATAAGACTTATTTTTGCTCTGTACTTGTTAAATCGGGAAGAAGCTCGGTGTTCTGCACATCTCCTGATATACAGTATAGGCTTTTCAGCCCAAGTAATAGTAATATAAGCTGACATTATTGAAGAATACAAGCCTGTTTCTGCATTTTGTTTTGTTTTTTTCACAGTGTGCCTGACTGTCCCTCTAACCCTCTCTCTCCTCTGTTCCTCGACACCTGCGGTACTCTTTCATCTACTAAACATCAGCATCAATTTTTCAACGCCATAAATCACAGCCGTCCGCAGCGCGCGTGTGTCAGACACATCAAGGCGCATTACGCAATGGAGATCGTGTCAGCACGTTTCACACAGCACCAAAAACGAGCCTCTCCAAACGGCGCAGGATCCTGCTTTGTGTCCATGAGCATAAGTTACAGCAGCATGAATATAAATGAGCGTTATGAGTAAGTGTTATCTCACTGTCGGGATACAGTAAACGGCAGATCTCGGAGCTTTGTTGTATTATTTGGCAGAAAAATTCCACCTTCCCAAAGTGGGTGAAAGGTGGAGGATCACAAAGTTGGGTAAGTGAAAGGAGGAGGAAGGAGACGGGAGTGTTCATGTCGAACTGAAATAAAAACAATTCATTTATGTTCTGCAGGTTGACATGGGACTGATTGCTATGGTAACAGGCCACGTGCTTCGCCGCCTCCCATCTCGGCTTTCTCCCTCTTTTTTTTCCCTCTCGTCCTCGCCTCCCACAGGCACGGCTCATCTAAGGAAGATGACACTGGTTTCTTCTTCGTGTCACCGCTGCTGCCTGAGAATTAGCTCCTTTGGATATTGAACAACCACAAGATGACAGATCTTCACCTACCACCACATCCAGGGGTTGCGTCACACCCTTTAAATAACTGCCTTTCTATTTATCACTTTCTGTCCATCTCCCACTTGTAATCTGCCATGGCATTACTCTCCTTCTCACCTGCTTTTCATTGAAGGAGAGGGGCCGAGCTGAAGCGCAACCCCGCGCTTGATGTTTATTTCCCCACCGTATGGTATCCCAATGATCACGGTGTGGTTTGTTGCTTATTTGGCCTGTTTGTCTCTGAAGTCGAAACTTCCTGTGGGACTGTCTTTCATTTCGGCTGAATTAATTTAATAGGATGTGGTTCACAGAAACCACTGCAGCTAATGAGGGCTCAGGATAATCACTTGTAATTATAATCATTTTCATATTTTGGTGACCAGTGTAAACGAGGTGTGAAACACAACCATGTGTGATTAGGGATCACAGTTTATGGACTGAGGTTCTAATGAACTACGGGACTTCAAAGAAGCCCCTTTGGTATTGTTGTGTTTTGCTTGGGAGTGTCCTCTTTAGAGGTGCAGCACAGTACATTCACATTTCTGGCTTGTTAACATTAAGGCAAAACACAAAAACACTTCCCTTGTGATTTTTGTGCTTTTGCAGCCTTTTTCTATTCGTGTTTTCTTAAACTGCGGTACATTTGATCCCTCAGGACCACCATATATTGGAGCTGTCGTATGGACGGGTTAAAAAGTGATATTCTTAGAATTAACAGATCAGCTTCCCTAACAATGTCAGAACATCCTTTGTGTTCAATAAAATAGTCAAAAATAATGCAGCAGATTCCAGGATGGAGGAGAAACATGCATTGATCAGCAGATCAATACTATCAATAATGCTAATCTCCAAACATGTAGGTAGAGCTAGCAGGGATCTGTGACACATAATGAAGCTAATCTCAGCTCTGAGGTAACATGAGTTGCAAACATGGTTAAGCATGTTCTGCCTGTATTTTGCATAGACCTTTACCCTCACAGGAATAACTCAGTGTTTTTCCAAAAATAAGTATTCTTGTATATTTATAGCATTTTTTTTTTTTTACTCCTTTACTTCTTTTTTACTGCGAGGAGTGAAAACCGTTGAGAACAAGTTTTTGCAAAAATTGCAAAAAAAGACAGTGCAACACCAGACAAAACAGAACAATACAAACACAACAGTGCAATAGAAATGTGGAAAAGACTGAGAGCTGTGCAAAAAGTAACTGTATGAAGGTGTGTGTGTGTGTGTGTGTGTATTAGATTCTGCAGATCCAGTCCTTTGTGTGAAAGACAAAAAATGTAAATTGTTCTTGTTGTGTGTTCCCCGTTTTCTTTGCTCCCTGATTGCCCAGACTTGAGCTGGCAAAAATGATAGTTTTGCCAGTTTTTCAGAAATATTTTTATTTCAATCTGTATGTGTTATAAATACCAGATTTGAAAAAACTGAATTAAAATGTGTGGGGGGTTTTGTCAGTACATAAAGGCAAGGCAAGGCAAGTTTATTTATATAGCACATTTCAACAGCAAGGTGATTCAAAGTGCTTTACAGAGACATTTAAAAAAAAATAATCATGAATTTCAATGGAAAGAAAGAAGCAGTAGTTAAAGAGGAACAGTAGATAAAATCAATTGTTAAAATGTAATTTTTGCAATTTAAGCTTAAAAGTGAAACAGTGCGGATTTGGTGCTTCATTCAAATGCAGCAGAGAACAGAGAACAAAGTGAAACTAGTTAAGTAATTCCAATCCACGCAAACATGTCAATTAAACAAATACAATCAATAATAATACTCTACTGACATTAGGTAAAAGGCAATGCACTGAGTACCATTGCTCAAAAGTCAAAAATAGAGCAGAGGGTCTCTTGATCCATGACTTACTGCAGCTTAACGAGCTATGATACACTAAGCAAGTCAAACCAAAACACTCAGCTGGGAAAAATACTGACACCTGGTTCAGAATTTCTGCAAACAATAAACGCGATCTCATAAAACTGTTTGCTGAAATATGGCTGGGCTCGGATGCCCTTCTGCTCTGAGCCGAAAATCTGCCGCTAGCCGCTGTTGACTCAGGATATTCTGCAGCTGAAACAAAGGCCCTATTTGAAGCGAACGCACAGAGGTAGTGAGCAGCTTTATAAATCCTGTGATACAAATCCAACCACAAGCATTTGATTCCAGATTGCATTTACTGAAGCATCCTTTCAAGTCCATTGACAGATTGACCGGGTACATGCACACCCGGTGCTGGGAAGCAAAAAAAGCTGCAGGTACTAACGCACTCAGTGTACTCGCTGTAAATAGAAGCATCAGATAAATGGAATGAGTCGGAAATGTTTCTGAAGACAAAAAAAGGTTTCTTACTCAGCATATATGCTCTCTCAGTATGCAACGGCCTGCTTCATGCACTCCTTACAGTTCTCTCCTGAGTCTCAGTGGCAGTTGAAAAACCAGAAGAGACAGCTATAAGTGAGTAAGGGATTCTTCTGGCCCATCTGCTCAACAAAAGGCTTATCAGCAGATCTCAAGGGGCCCTTATGTTATTTAACAAGCGCTCGGTCTGACCATTGAAGAAGGGAGGAAAGAGGGAAGAAGCGAGCATCTGAGAATGAGAAGAGAGAGAGTGGAAGCCTTGTTCTTGAAGCCAGTGGTGGCAGGCAGACAGGCAGCTTAGAGCTCCCGTCAAGCTTGCTCCAAGACACAATGAAACTTTAATGAAGTTATGCTGCTGCAGCATGGTAATGTGCGGTCTCAGGGGCCTTGGAGATAAGGTTTGGCTGGAGCATGCCCTCAGGTGCATATTTCAACTGTCACTCAGCTAAACGTGGAGAAACAGCAAAGAAGTGGTCCCTGGTCATATGGATTAAAAGTGATTCCTATCAGCAGGACATGTAGTCCACGTTAGGGCCTAGATTTCACTTTCTGTAGAGGTCAAAGATGAGCAAGTGTGTAGTACCAGATTTGTCCTCCAACCTGACTTAACCGACGAGCTTGTCAGGTGCTGGATAAATTATTCAGGGATGGAGGGGGAGGGCAGGTAGTGTGCTGTTAAACTCTGTCCTCTGAAAAGCTCCTTGAGTGGTGAGCCGGAACCTTTTACTCAGAAAGATGGACAAACAGACTCGCAGAGGATGAGTGAGAGGGCTTAGGAGTCACAGAGAAAAGAAGAGAGGGAGTTTTTCATTTGCATGAACCAAGAGGGGAAATGCGCCATCAGAATGCCAGGAGATGTCTGCACATGAAATTAGCTCAAACAACCAAGTGATGTCTTCATTTCCCATCAGTGAGGTAATATCAACATTTTAAAATGATGACCTGGAGCATTTGCTTGTCCAGGGTGGTTGTTGCTCAGGTAGTAAAGAAGCTCACTTACTAATTGGAAGGTTGAGGGTTTGATCCCTGGCTGCTCTAGTCTCAATGCCAACGTGTCCTTGAGCTGCTCCTGATACATTTGTCAGACTGAATATGTTAGATTTCAGGGTCATAATGGAACTTAAGCTCATCCAGCTATCGGTGTGAGCGGCAGGGACGGGTTGCCAATCTGTTGTAGGGCTAACACAAACAGACACACAATCATTTACACCTACAGACAATTTATAAGGACTAACCCACATAGCAGATGGGTCTGGCCCGGATCTGGTGTCATACCGGCACTGCTGGCTGACTTCTGGCATGGTAAGTGGTATGTCATCCAGATATGGGCCAGGCCTGGCGTAGATGGCACTGTTTATGTGATGCCATGCCACATCTGACCTGATTGTGGTTTGGTTTATGTGGTCCAGGCTCATAGAAAACAGGTCTGGCCTGGATCCGGCATCAAGCTGGCACTTCTGATTGACTGGTGTCATGGCAGGGTTTATGTCAACCAGATGTGGGCCAGGTCTGGCAATAATGGCACTGTTTATGTTCCTATTTTCCTATTTTAGTTAGAAGACCCAAACACCATGTTGCAATACTATACTGCTATGGTAGCCAACGTTTCAAATGCAGGTTTGACAGGTTTGTGAGTGTACACTTTATCCAAAACCTAGTGAGGGTTTACTCATGTTTACTACTGGCTGGCTGTAGCTCCGGAGGTAGAGCAGGTCATCTGTTGATTGGAAGGTTAGTGGTTTGATCCCTGGTTCCTCCAGTCTGCATATCAAGAGTTTTAATGTTTATGAATGTAGTTAGGGTTAGGTGAACATGGCGTGTTGTGTAGAGCACTTTGAGTAATCTGAGAGAGTAGAAAATTGCTATATATAAAAATCAGTCAGTTCACTGTCTGAACAGAGTTTCTTCATGTTACTTTTGCACTATTATGTTCTGGCACATGTTGTTAATAGATGGCTTGATTAAGGTACACAGTGTGTGCCAGTAGGGTGCCCCTGGTTGCACATAACTTACCACTGGCCCACATACTGCAAAGAATGACGGCCCTTTGGTGGCCCAGATCAGGTTAGCCAGAGGTAATGCACACATGGGCCAGCACAGGACCACCAGTGTGTCTGCAACTGGCCTTGTGCTGGCCCATGTGTGGGCCATCTCTGGTAAACCCGATCTGGGCCACCAAAGGGCCGTCATTCTTTGCAGTATATGGGCCATGTGTAAGCACATTGTGTTGGCCAGATCTGGGCCATACCAATTTTGCTGTGTGGGAATTAACCTTACATGTGGGTTTCTGGACTGTAGCTGGTTTGGGTTTGGAACCCAGGAGAGGTGACAGTGCTAACGACTCCACCACTGTGCCACCCACTTAAAAATGTTGAAAATTGAAATATTCTATAATTGGTTTAAACTAAATATATTGCTACAGTACCCCTTTCATATTTCACGGGCAAAAGTGGTTTGACAATGGCACAAAGTTTGTTTCTCATCTTCTTTGCTGCTTCAGGTTTTGAGCATAGAGTTAGAGAGCATAGATTTTACACAGAGAACTTGGATATTCACATTAAGTGCTAAAAAATGACCTAAACACCAAAAACAGAGAGCCACTCGTTAACAAATCAGGTGGAAAAAACCTGCCAGACAATATGGTGTCTAGGAGACATGTTTAGGAGACATACTGACAGTCTTGCGATGGTCTTCTTTTTGCTGCCATTTAATGAAATCATTATAAAAGATGTTTTAGATTTAGCCCAAAGCACTAGTGGAGAAATTTCAAGACTGCATTGTCTACAGGTCTTTGTCAGCCTTTTTCCTCTCACCCTTGCTTCACTTTTGTTCTGCCAAGATTGTCTTGTACTCAGAGGTCAGCCCTTGATCTTTTTGTTAGGGTCGACTAACCACTGATCTGTCCCTCTCCTGCTTCCTCTCTCCTCCTCACTCTCTCCCATCAATCCCTTTGGACCACAAAAGACTTGTCAGTCAGCTCAGAGCCAAACCTAAAGAAACACAATCACCTGGAATCTTAAGGGTCCGATCTTCGGCCAGAAGTCGAGGCAAATGAGCTTCCCCTTTTAGCGAACAATCTCAGAGGTAAACGTTTTCGGAGGCGAGGCACTGATGGCCACAGGAAAGAATGACATTTGTCTGGATTTGTTTTCAAAAGCTTTTTTCCTCTAATTTGTTTATTTGTTATGACTTGCAGGAGAATGCAACTTGTTTCGTGGCTCCTTTCTATCAAACCCAGCTTTTAACATTTTTTCCTAAGTCTACGTTTGGGAGCTTCTCACACAGCAATGGTTTTGGTTCTTTTCATTTGAAAAGTTTCTAGCACTAAGAAAACTGGTTATTTGGTATTTTTGTACTTAAGTGCTTCTTTTAATGCCATTCAGATCACAGTATCTATCTGACTTGGCTCCAGACCCATCTCAGCATATCAGGTTCAGTTTTAAATAGACTGAAATCATCTCTGACAGGAAGAAACTATGTGTTGTGCCTGAGTGAGTTGGTGTCTTCTAAAATTGAGGCCACCTGTGATGTGCCTTAGGGATCCATTTTGAGACCTGTAGTTTTACATCTGTATATTTATTATATTATACATATATCTGTATATAATATATATATTATATATATTCATTTGATTCAGGTGTGTTGACCCAGAGTGAGATCTAAAACCTGCAGGACACCGGCCCTTGAGGCCTGGAGTTGGACACCCCTGCTGTAGAGTTTCCACATATACACACACAGGTATTTTGGTAATACTAATTTCTTTCTGTCAGTTCACACAGAAAATAACCTTTTAGGTCACTAAAAACAAAACTCTGAGATGTGTGACCCTTTCACCCTTGAAGTCCGACTGTGCACCATGCTACTGTTGGCAGGATTCTGACTGATCTCTATATGGTTTTGGTTATAACGTTGAGTGAGATATTTTTCAAAATGAAAGCTGAAGTTTTAAACAGTTTCAGAAAAACACCCGTATACAGTGGACAAAGACTAAGACTTGATATTGCATATGAATC
This sequence comes from Hemichromis elongatus, assembly GCA_015108515.1. Classification (NCBI taxonomy): domain Eukaryota; kingdom Metazoa; phylum Chordata; class Actinopteri; order Cichliformes; family Cichlidae; genus Hemichromis; species Hemichromis elongatus. The sequence continues at coordinate 63,781 of VUQR01003612.1, forward strand.
AAGCATGATTGCAGTTCACTACTTTAGTTTTTACATGTCTATGAAGCAAATGTTGTCCTGATAACCACAACAGGAATAGCTTTTCCTTTCTAGAATATGAGGTAGCATGAAGTATAGCAGTGGATAAAGAACTAATGGTAAAAGTAGTCCCTTTGTAACAATGTAACCATCTTTGGATTTTTCCAGGAAAAGGAATCGTGCTTTTCTGTGTAATAATTGTTTGGAGTTGTATTCACACTTAACCATTTAATTCCATGTAAATCCAAGGTTGGGAAAATGGCAGGCCTTTTGGCAGCAGTGTAGCTGGACAGAATCCATTTCAATACATTTTTTTAAAGCTTGATTAGAATATAACAGCAGAAAGACGGAGGCCAGATGAGTAAATCATACCGCAACAAAACACAACAACGTTTTAAAAGGCGGTGGAGCGGTTGCCATGGATCCCACAGCCCATCTGGGCAACGCAGCCATTCATCTTGGACGGCTGACAGTTAATTTATTCCTGAGGCTGTTAAGGATGCACAGTGGAGGCAGAAACCATTTACAAATGTGCAGTTTGACTGTATTTATGATCTGTGTGGGCTTTTGTACTTAGAGGTTGTTATCTGTGCTTTTTGAGAAACCATATGCTTAGTGGTTATAGTAGAGGATGGATGGGAGCTAATTGTACAGAAGTCATGATTGGTCTGAGTGCAACACTGTTCATTACATGATGTATTTTCTCTTAGCTTGGGCTTAGCAGTTGCAGTAGAGTGCTCTACTGCAACTGGTGATGTTTGGAAAATGATGATGTTGGGAAAATCAGGGATTTTTAAACATTGACATTTTTGTAAATTTAATAAAATTGGTATTGTTTTATGTCTTAATTATACATTTATTCTCAGCAGACGGTATATTCCATTTTGACACAGCCGTGCTAAAACCTTTTTTCTGTTTGCCAATAAAACAATCAGTGGAAATGATATGTGAGTGTGAACATGTTAGGATGCCACTCTCCAGAACTCAGTCCTTTAGAAAATCTGTTGTGGGAGCTGAAGCTGAACGGGAAACAAAGAAACCTAAAGGATTTAGAGAGCTTCTTTGGTGTGGGCCAAAAATCCCTCCTGAGACCTGGTGAACAACTACAGGAAACGTCTTACTGTTGTGCTTACCAAGGGGTTTTTGCCACCGTTAGGGAAAAATGAAAGTGAGCACACTTACAAATTCAGCAGGGGGTCATATTATTATTCGCCCCTCTGTACCATTTGTCTTTGTACCCTCTGCCCTGAATTCCTATAATCCCGCCTTTTCATCGAGCCACACAAATGGGCATCAGTGTGAGACCATAAATCCTGTGTTACTGCTCGCTTTTCTAAACTGGCTGTTTTTTGTGGGCTGTGTTTGAAATACACCTTCCAATGTCCCATTTGTAGCTTTTTCCACTTTATGACGCATGATGAATGCCGTGGCTTAGCGCCAGGGAAGTGGCATTTTAGACTGTCAAACATTTCTCTCCTATCTGCGTCAGTTTGGTGTTTTGATGACTCACAGTGAACTGGACAAAACCTGAGTGGGAGGAGAAGGGCAGCGATTTAGCCTGTGTAAATAATGACGCTCCTTCTGATCGTGAAGTGTGATGTTTGTTCTTCCTCGGGCGTCTTCTGATCACTTTTCTCTCGAGAGGAAAAAAGTAAGATTGAGAATCCACTCCACCTCCTGAACTGCAATCAGTCAGTAACGCTCCACTGAGTCTGGGTTTTATTGTTTCCTCTCTCTCCTGCATTACTTTTGCATGTGTGTAAAGCTAATTACCAAGCTCCCCTCCTCTGAGCCATTCACAACTCTTGTTTACATTGCTTTATTCAATTATAGAAGATGTAGCAATTATTCAGTTTTCACCTCACAGCATCACTTGGAGGAAAAAATTAAAACTTAAAACAAAACCGAATCAACATTTTATGGCTACAGGCAATGTGTGTGTGTAGCAATGCCATTATGGTTATGGTCACTATCCTACTGTATATTATTGTAAACTAACATTCTTATTGTAAATATTGTATTTCTTATATTGTATGTATATCTCTGTATATCTCTGTACATCTCTGTCTCTCTTACTGCACTGAGCATGTGTATGACAAAAGAATTTCCCTCGGGATAAATAAAGTTCTTCTTATCTTATTTTATCTTATCTTAATAATAGAAAACTCCCTTTTAAATCACTGACATTTATCTGTGTCTATTTTGTGGAGCCTGTATCTCCTTTAACCCTCAGGGTGATCATTTTCAATTGCAACCTGATCGCAGAGGTCACTTCATGGGAGACAACTGGCCTGGTTAATTGCAGACAATCAATGAATCATGCGAAGCAGTCTGTGGTGATGAGTGCAACTGGTCTGCAACTCATCTCTTTGCATGAGAGGACTTGACACTACGTGGTCTCCACTACAGTCGCCACTTTTACTAGCATGAGGTCCTAATGGATAACTTCATACTTCTGTGGATCCAGTCTTACAAGTAGAGAAAATTAAAAAGAAAAAAAAAAAAGGGTGGAAGGAGTGGCATGAGTTACATACACTTACATGTATTTTGCTGAGCACACTGATGAGGCCAAACCTGAGGAAATATGATCCAATCTGCAATGAGCTGCGAATTTTCCACAATGTTTTGATTTGCTAACAAATGAAAGTGAACATGCCTCGCAGTCAGATATTCAGAGATGTTGTACCTCAGTGCTTTGGGATCAGTGCCATAATTTAATAATCCCGTATAAGCGTTGCAGTATTCAGCTGAGCAAACCTCATTTGAGCGTAATGAAAGACAGATAAATTAGAAAAAAACATTTATTTTCCTCAATTGTATTTTTCAGCAGTAACCTCACACAGGGATACAAATGAAACAACTTACAGGCAGCCATATGGTGTCAATGTATAGATTTCCTTACACAGACAGGATGGCCCCAAAAGCAAATTATGAGTCAGCTAGTGTTCACACTGCAAGTGAAGATTTATGACAGCCGAGTAGGCAAACTTCTTCCCTGCCTTCTGTTTTCCTCTCAAAGCATAAAATCCCTTTGGTATGTGTTCACAGCTTCTGGCAGCAGGTGCATTTGCCCCGGCCAACATTTCCTCTGATCTCTCAGTCAGTCATTGGGAGATGTGGGTGGCAGTTTGCTAGCCTGCTAGTCCTAACATTGTTCTGCTATTACAGTGCTAAATATGCAGGAGGAAGATGACAGAGTTTAAACTGGACTCTGCCTTGCTGCATGGAAACATTTTCTGCATCTTTAAATCAAACTATCAGTATATCTGTGCAATTTGAAGACTTAAGTCTCTAAAATGCAAGTCTTAAGTCTTAAGACTTTTCTTCTGCCACATTTATAGCAAGCAAATATTGTTCTAGGAAATGTTACTGATCTGGGAGAAATGTAAGCACAGATAGCAAACAGCTCTAACGGTGTATTACTTGTGTAAATCAAGGCTCAGAAACCTCTGAAAGCACTAAATTAAAAGTGCGCTAATGCTAATCAGTAGCAAAAGAGCAATTCATGTAAAAATCAATTAATCATTTAGGCCCTGCAGTAACGCACCCTGTGCCATTTCCATTGATGGTTAGTGTGTGCACACTTTAGGACAAACTTCATCTAGAACAGACTCGTCTGCTTTACTTTCAGGCACATCCTCACCTAATGAGCTTTTAATGATCAATAATGTCATTAGAAATGACAGCTATGCTAGAAGAAGTTAAATTTAAAAACAACTATTGTTAAAAAAACAGAATTGCAATCTAAGCTAGATGTCTTACAATTAAAGGCTGATGCTTAGAGACTAAAGTTGGTGAAAGCAAAACATTTTTTGGTATCTTCACATCTGACATTTTACAATTTTAAGTATTCCCCACACTGCCTTTTATTGGCATCCTGTCATATTTATTAATGAGTTCTGCTTAATGCTCCTCATAATTACCACAACATATGAAACCTAATCAGTTGTGCTGATGATGCCTTTAATTGCACCAATTAGTACATCAGTTGTCAAGTACTTCTATCCTAGTGTCCTGGTTGTTTTGGATAATCCACACCGGAGAATGAGAAAAACGATTCGACTCGAGTCACATGACCTGGACTCCAGTCACTAATTTTATGACTTCAGACTTGACTTGAAAAAATGTTCTAAGACTTGGACTTGTACACCAAAGACTTAGGACTTGAACTGGTTTACTTGAAAAGACTTGACACTTCACCCAGTGCTGGACTGGCCATCGGTATGCCCGATTTTTTTTTTTTGTAAGGGTATAATTGGTCATGATCGACTCTGTGCTGGACAAATTACAGCCGATGAGGTCGAACTTTTGAGATAAAAAGGAACGCGATCTGTCCCACAATAGAATAATAAAAAAAAGGACACAAAGCTGGAGCTTTTTTGCTTCGTCTTTACGCTGCTGCCTCTTCTTATCTAATCCTCTCCCCCTCCCTCTCCTGTTGCTACGTCAATCACGAAACTGATCAATGATCAGCTGATCGGCTTTTCTGTCGCAAGTCCGTCTCTCGTTTGTTTATCACCCCCTTTGCGCCAGAAAGAGGAAACTAGCGGATGCCGCGCTGAAAAAACAACAGCAGCACGTTTATGCTTGATGAGCTGTTGTTAGAATTTATTTAATATTACTTCCTAGTATCAGCTGATGTTTGCTGGAGCCACGGCCGGTGTTCCAGATCTACTGGCGACGCAGAACTCCTGGCGTTGGTTGAACAGATGTGTGTAGACTTGCTTTTCAGGAGCTGCTACCGACAAACCAGCAAATAAACACTAAATCTTTCATCTGCGACATTTGCCATGTTGATGAATTACC